>JAVSBT010499518.1:0-20027 GCA_033118115.1 Pharyngocirrus eroticus
CAATGTTTCTGCACATACGGCATAGCATGCATGCTTGAAATATCTATTCAAATAGTAAAAATAGGTGTACCTGTAATGGTAAAAATACATCTAAGTGCTTTTTTTGGTCATAAATTATATTAAAAATTGTCCACCTTTTGAGTGTTTATATTCATTATAGACCCTCATTCCTGTCCTGTAGGAAAGGAACCATTTCTATTAAGCGTATAGTCCATGGGTGAAATTGAATTTAAGTATTTATTTAATTGTTTTACACTTTCAGGAGGACAAAACTCTATAAAAAATCAGACCCTTCACCATTATTAGGAGAGCTTCCAGGCGTGTCAGTTATTAAACCACTGATGGGAGTGGACCCTCTTTTAGAAATTAATTTAGAAAGTCATTTTCTAATGAAATATCCAAAAGTAAGTACTGTTTTTATCATAGCTTGCTTGCATCATCACATTTATGCTAAGATGTTTGAACTTTCAATTATATAGTAGTGATTATCTCTTTGTCATAAGATAATGAGATATACCACATAGCTATACTGAGTACATTTGTGCCATCTTTTAACATCAAGAAATACCAAAACATTGTTAGAAAAAAATAACATTAGTTTTCTCTTTAATCATGGTTATATGTAATATCCAATTGTTTGGGGTAAATTTTTTATCATTAGTTCTATTTGTGTTACACATTGTTGTAACATGAAAACAAATCATCACAGAAGACAACTTTGAAATTATCCTCGCTGAGTGATCTAAGTACCTACCATTATTCAGTAAAATAGGCTTGTCTTTGATATCTAGAACTGAAATATATCTAGGACAATATCCACAAATCTATATGTTTTAGGATGAAGTATGTTGTAATATATCGTTTAAACTGATCTCAAAGGAAGGCAAATGAAAACCATCTTTTAGACATCTATTTTGAATCATTTTATCCTATTGTATTGATCGGGTGATGTAGTTCCAATGGTGTTTTTTAAATTTATGATGTGGATTATTTTTAAAGTGACAGTAATTACTATACAATTTAAGGTACTGCCTGAAACCTTGCAAAACTTTAGGCAGTTCAACACCAGAAACAATTGTATAAACTCTGACCTAAATATTGAAAATCAGTCTTGAACATTGTACATGTATTATGCGAAAAGAAATACATTTTACTGAATACATTTCCTTTATAGCATTGGATTATATCAAAGAAACCCTAAGACTGCATAGATTTTTATTCTCCCTAATCTAAAATGACTGATAAATAGATATCAAAATACACACCTAAGCGGTGTACTAGTACCTGCACCAGTCACTGAAACATTAAGGCAAGCCACCTACCCATCACTAGTAGAAGTAGTACCAATCAGTTGTTGGCCTGCAAAGTTCTATTTGAAGAATTGCTTGATAGGAATCCCAAAATTAATTTGATAGAAAAGGTTGTGAGGAATATCCTATCTATGATACCATTGATAGGAAATATCCCATTGATCAGTCTTTGACAGATGCAATTTTATTGCTCAGTGATAATGAGGAAGCTATTTGTCCTATTATTAGATAGAGGGAAGGGATGAAAATTAGAATTGAAAAAATATGATATTGCCAAGTGTGGTACCTATGGTATTTCTTATTTCACAGCTTTGTAGATGACTTTGTTGTAAAAAAGCCACTAAGAATAGGTTCAGTTTTTAATTATTATTGCCTGAAGATGTTGTAGTTAACAATGAAATTTTGCATATAAATTCTAAAATTAACCTATTTGGAATGGCTTTTTTACTTGCTACTGGTATGAGTTTGTTGCTTAAAACATACCTATGTTACATGTTTAAAAGCACCTGGGATAATATGGTCATGAATGTCCAGTCTGAACCATAAAAACTTGCCAGCAATGTTAGACTTGTGCTTTTTATGTCTATGCGTGGAAGTGAGCTGGCTTATGAGGTTGTAAAATGGCATTCCATGTGTGTGAAATGAAACAATAACATTTCTGCAATATTGATTTCATTGATCCCAAGACTTGAAGCTTTGGGAAAACAAAACCTTTGAAATGTTGTGGGTTATTGAACACTGATTGTTATCAAACAAAATCAATTTATCAAAATCAGCTTTCAAATTCCTATAGAACAATTCACTTTCTTAGTTAACTCTTTTTTTGTGTGTTTTTTTTCTTCACAAATTATGTATTTGAAATATTCTAGTCCATGAGTAATATCATTTGGCATAATTACAATCAAACTTCACATTATGCTAATGCATTTTTAATTAGGATTAATCGGGGAGTTGGTATGAAACTTTTATCATCGGGCATCTAAAATATTTCATAACAGCATAAATAATAATTAATCATTGGTTTCTTTTTTATTTCAGTTTGAATTATTATTGTGTGTCCAAGATGATCAAGATCCAGCAATAAGTTTAGTCAATCAAATGAAAGAACGCTATCCAAAAGTAGACTGTACATTATTCATAGGTAAGTCTTTCATCTATTCATAATCTGATATTTTGATGCACTCACTCAATTTACATATTTGTCATTTTGATACATTAATGATAGAACATATTCATTTACTTGTTATTGCCTTTGTTGGAATCCCAAATCCATATTAGCATTAGTATTAACAGTATCACAATTAATTGGAAATAAAGGAAAGGCAAACTGCATCCGCATGAATATCATACCTTTTGAAAAAAAAATCCCTTTCCCCATATTTGATAAGTTTAGGCAAGGGTGGCCAGATTTCTAGATTTTTTCTGTCGCTTTTCAGCAATAGATGTACGTGTCATTATAATAATAATAATTTTTATTGAGAAATGATACAATCATGGTGCATTTGAAAATATTTATACGGAATTACACTGACGGTTGCCACAGTGCTGCGCCCAATACCTCATTCTTTAGTAGGGAATATAGAGTAAAGTGTCTTGCTCAAGGACATACCATGATGCCTTGGCCTGGGATAGAAACGGGTTTCTCTTGGACTTAGACAAGCCCATCCATTAGGCCACCTACTTTAATACTCGTGTGGTTAAAAAGTAAAACCTTTAATTGGTTGTTAATGTTGCATGTATAAAATCATCAATCATTTTGCCTTTGATTTTATAATAATAAACCCTTGAAATATTTCAATATGACCTCATTAACAAGGTGTGCACAAGGACAAGTCATTGTAAGGCCTTTCTCTTTGATCCTGTGGAATATTATTGTAAGACCATAAATATTCCCAGACAGAACTATTTTTGTTATTGATTGATATAATGTGCCATCTGATAGACTCAAAGAATGTCAAATTATCATCAAATTTAAACAAGGTAATAGTCTGGTTCTCTTTTGTTATTAAGATTCATTATACCTAGCTAATGTATTTAATCATGAGCCTTGTGATCTTATGTACATTACATTCCCCATCTGCATGGTGATGTTTCTCATTTTGAATTGTATTGGTATGTGATTAAGTCACCTGATTCTATATTATGAAACACAAACTAAATGTTACGTAGCAATGTGGGTCACATGGTATAATAATCTAGATATCACACTATCATTACTGCTGAGAAATACATATTTGAAATAAAAATGCGTCGTGCCAAAAGAAAAAATCTGTGTTGGAGATTTGCGTTATAAATTGTTTATAGCCCTGACTCTAATGAGATTAGTGCAAATCCATATCAGATTCTGTCTCATAGAAAGTTCGGACATGTGCAGTCGTGATGGTCTAGATACATAAAACATGAAGCTAGAGAATTAATTCAACAGGTCATTTGTTTAAAAGATAAACATCAGAATTAATCATAACAATAAACAAAATTTAAAATACCATTTTGAGTTTATGAATACCTTTTTATTCTTTCAATGACCTAGAACCAAGCAGCATCTTCCCTCCTCATCCAGTTCTTTTTGTTTCATTGAGAAGCAAAAGGCCCATGTAAAGGCATGGTATGTTCAACATTATAATGTTAAGGATTGTTTTGTTTTGTTTTTGGAAATGTTCATTTTACAATTCAGTTGAATCTTTTAACATGTTTTGTTTTTGTTTGTTTTATCAGCATGTGTTTTTTAAGGTGTTTTTTACATTATTATTCCCTTAGTCTGTTTACAGTGTATTATAAATGGAAGCAGATTATTACATTAGCATAACATTGTTATTACATGAATTCAATCATACATTTTGGACAGTGTTCTTTTTTTTTCTGGGACAGGTATAAAACCTATTTGAAATGTTTGCTATATTTGTAAACAAGTCACTCAGGTACGCCTATTAATCAGTAGACCTGTTAGGTCCAGATTATCTCCAATACTAGAACTTCTAGGAAGGTTCACTTATGAAGAACATGAGGGTAATACATGAAAATAGCAAATTATGATTGATTTAAAAGTGTTCTAAAACTTCACCTCTCATTTTATGATTAGAAATTCCATTGTTAGATGGATTTGTTTTGTTGAGGGTATTTAGCATTTCTGGTGACTAGTCGGATATTTATTCATCTCATTATTCATATGAATAATTTGTTCCTTTGAAAGTTCTATTTGTAAAATACAATCTGCTTTTTTTATGATAACAATTTACAAGTATTATTTTTCAAAGGAATAAATATTTGAGATGAAATGTGTTTTTTTATAACCATTTTATGGTGGTTTTTTTTCCCTAAATGACTGAAGGAATGGGTTTAACTTGATGGTGGAAATCATTTGATCAAGTGTTTTGTTTTGGCTTGATCCTTTAGCTTCCTTTCCCTTGAGGGGGAGAGTTTGTATTTGAAGATTATTCCTACTTTTAGATTCAATGGGGTCTGGTTCTTCTCAATCTTCCTATCGTAATCTTTGAGGGTCCTTGAAACTTTGAAAGAAATGTAGCAAAAATGTAATTTATGAAGTAATATGTTTGTTAGTTGTTTTATTTCAATCAATACAAGAACATTAACTTGGTAAAAGATCACTTACCAAATTTTGCTGAAATGTATTGAAAGCCACTGATATCTAAAAGAGTTGTTTGGTGAAGGCTTGTTTTATCGAAAAAGGTAAGATTTGAAGAAAAAAACCGAAGAAAGAATATTGATGATGGAAGAATTTCAAACTTGGATTAATGAATGATCTTGAAATTGTAAAGGTTATAATTTAGGTGTGGCAATGGGATTAATACTTACTAGGAAATATAAATACTTAAATATTTTTATTTCTTTGGTTCCAAACATGTAAGAAAAGTAGTTGTTAGCTTATCCAGGGTGTGCCACTAGGGATAGTTTACAATTGATTTCTTGGTTCCTTTTGAAAGAAGCAAATGGAATCAATGGCTGTAATGATTAAGTTCACTTTTGTATTGTCATTTGTGACAAGAAAGACATATAATCAGCTGCTCCTATATGTGTGATATTTTACTTGCATAAACCAGTGAAAGATAAACGTATACTCATTGTCATATGCTCTTGTGTCATAGGGGATGTGAAGTTGTTTTAATTAGCCATGGAAAGAAAAAAACATGTAGATTCATAAATGAAATCATTTTACATTTTGTAATAACTTATATGGCATTAAGCATAAATATGTATTTAAATCAATGTTGTTTTGTAAAGATTAAATCTCAAGATATACTATGTCAAAATTGAAAGCGTAAGTCAAACATTCAAATCCAAAGTTGTTTGAATAGTAAATCCGTTGTCATAAAGATTGTTTGCATTCAATTATTTTCTTCAAAAAGATCTTGAAAATGTATGAGTGCAGTTATGAATAATGGTTTATTTACTTTCACTTAGTATTACAGGTCATTTTGATAGCAGAGAATAAAGAATACATTGACATCATGTTCCATATACAGTACTTATAGAACACCCCCCCCCCCCCCTTCTTGAAAAGAAAATCTCATTGTAAAATAAAACCACCAAAAAACTTGCTGAATAACATTTGTTTTCATCATTTCAGGGGGAAAGGATGGCATCATAAATCCAATGGTTAATAATATGGCGCCGGCTTATGAGAGTGCCAAATATGACCTTATATGGGTCAGTACAAGTAGAATCAAAGGTAACTTATATTTATGGTTTTATTGCTATGATTATGATTATATCTAGTGATTAAGTCATGGCCACTATGATAATTGTGTTGTTACTGGATTTTAGAACATCAAAACAAAACATAATATAATTTGAAAACAAGTTACTTTTACAGATAAGATATCTATATGATTATTTTATTGATTAATTTGTTTGCTTCATCACATGACCAACATGTTCCTATGTGTACTCTCAGAAGCTCGCAACATCCTTTTTGGAATTAACTTACATGTATCCGATAATCTGGCATTGGTTTGGGGCAATGCATAAAATCAGTTATCCATAAAACCAAAAGTTACTTGCCTCTATATGCAAGGAAAGAACATAAACATGTATTCGCAGTTGTAAAAATTAAGACTGGTTTGAATAAAATATGAAGACTTGACACCAATCTTGTTTTATCTGTTTTCAGCGAGTACTGATATTCTCCTAGACATGGTTGGGAAAATGCTGAGTAGGCCTAACTGTGCTCTAGTTCACCAAATGCCTTTCACTACAGACCAAAAAGGTTTGGCTGCTGCTGTTGAAAAGGTAAGCACGGTTTAATACGGTCAAATACATCCTATGATTTCTCAATGAAAATGTCTATATTGTTGTTTTTAAGAATGTATTTAATTGAAATATCAACTCTTTGATTACTCTTCTAGCATCACTAGAGGAATATGTCCTAAAAATGCTGGGTTTTTTATCCGTCACACTCTTTATTATTATTTCTACTCATTTCAGGTCTACTTTGGTAGCAGCGTTGCTAGATATTATCTTTCCTTCCATATGCTTGGAATTGCATGTTTTACGGGGATGTCATACTTAATCAAGAAGTCAGAATTAGATGACCTACATGGTCTGTCATGGTTTGGCAAATTTTTAGCAGAAGATTTCTTCATAGCCAAACTTTTACATGAAAAGTAAGTTGGAATTTATAACAGTAAATTAGCTTGGTATATCATTATGTACATTGTACTTGGGAAGCATAATATAAGAAGGCAACATCTGACAGGATAGAAAGCTAAAAAATAAATGATAGACAGTTTATGAGAATTACCAAATATGTTTTTTATTAGGGTATAATATGATGCACCTCAAGGTGATAAGATCTATATGATTTTACAGAAGAATGATGTAATACATTATAATGAAAATGCTCTATCTATAATGACACAGAGAGAGCATTTTTCTTAAAATCTTGAAAGTCTTAGTGTAATGGGTTTGCCATTGTATGTGGCAGCTGTGATCTGACTTTAGGTAGAATATGACTATCTTTGTTTGTAAATTTCAACGTTTAAAGCATAAGTATATGAAGTTGAAATCAAGCTTTTCTGTTTTATCAATTTTAAACATGTACATGTATATGGGCATGCACATTTAGATATAAGATAATGCTTTGAATTATTCATAGAATTGTAAATGAAGGTATTGTCATTTTGATGACTATTAACTGTGATCGGTATGTAAGATTTGATTTATTTGGGTTTAGCCAAGCCCATATAATTTGACCTAGAAGTTTACTGGTCTTCAGAAAAGGATTGGCAGTTATAGAATAGATTTGAATAAATTATGCTAGTGTCGATATGACTATCTCCATCAATTTGATACAGTAATGCCATGCAATGAATACCAACATGATGAATATCTTCATAAAAAAGGAAAAATACATAATAAAATGTTATACTCTTTCTGTGTGAAGATAATGGAAAATGCCCTCATATTACTCAACTAAAGTCTTTTTTTTATAGAAGACATTTCAATTCAATATGATTTTTGAAAAATATCCAGTTGTACAGGGGTTTATAGTGTCAACAATACCTTTTATTAAAACAGGTGAAACTAGCAAAATATTTTGAGAAAGGATATCAGGATCCTAATATGAGCAGCTGTGTGTATTCTCTCATCATCCTCTCAAACTAATTTCTTTCAAAAGTCGATGCTTCCCATGGATAAAAAAACATAATTTGATGCACTAATGAGGCTTTCAAAACAATATAGGGAACAGTTTTACAGGAATCATTTTTCTCTACACTTACTCAAAATTGCCAAATTATCAAAATTATGTTTGCCTCAGTATATAACTATATATGCCTATCTTTCATTTCATTACAGAGGGTTTCGCCACCAGGTAGCAGCAGTTCCTGCACAACAGAATGTAGCTGCTACGTCCATAGCTGCTTATAAGGATAGAATGGTTAGGTAGGTACCCATACACAGATAGCTTTTAACATTTTTCTAGTATATAATGTTGCATATCTACCTATTTTTTTCAAGCACTTATCTTTTTGAAATTTTGATTGATGAAAATGTTTATTACTTATTTCCTGAAATAGGTGGCTGCGTCTAAGAATGAATATGATGCCTTTTACTGCTGCAATATTGGAACCACTTAGTGAAAGCATTCCACTTGGCCTCTACATGTCCTGGTCGATGCATTACTTTTTTGGAATTAACCCTTACATGTACTTTTTTATACATTGGGGCGTTTGGTGCATTCTAGATTACATTCAACTCAGAGGTGTCCAGGTTAGTTGCATTTTTGTGTCCATTTCAATAACTGAAGTTAAAAATATAATCTATATCAGACTAAAGTAAACAAATGGTTTTATTGACACAGTAAGACTAATATAGAAGTACCCCTAAAGGTCTCCACACAATTGCTCTTACGAACACAGTACAAACGACGCGATTCTTAGACGTAAGAAATAGTCCAAGAATCGTTTGTACAGTGTTTGTAAGAGCAATTGTGACCGTAGCATAACCTAACTCAGCTCATCTGGGGTTTTGACTTTATTTGACCAAGATTTTGATATAATCCTCTTGACACTTACCATCATTCTTCACTTGGTGCTATGACAACTTTCCACATCTTTTAAAATATGATCTAAACTTGATGCCTTTTTCTTTTCTTTTCTTTTCAGAATGGTTCACCGCCCTTTAACAAATTGACATATCTTGTTGCATGGTTGATCAGAGAATTATTATTTGTCTTTGTGTATTTTGAGGCTGTGATTAATGTAAGAAGAATAAAATGGGGGAAAAGAACTTATTGTCTCTCAAACTTTGGACAGTCATTAGAAATAGTGACAGATAAATCAATACTTCCCATCTAAAAGCCAAAAAAAAAATGAAAGAGAGCACCCACAAAGCAACTCAACAAAACTTGAACTGTGTATTCATAGGAAAACATTTCACAGTGAACTTGGGAGCTTTTTTTTGTGTCCAGTATATGTGTTGCTGCATGGTATTGATCCCAAAGGCTACAAGGGAAAGCAAGAATTTTTGCCATACTCTTGTACAATTCTGTGATAATATGGATAATGACATCATCAAATCACCAATAGCCACAGGAAATCAACAGAGATTGATTGAAGCCTGTCAGTGATATCCTTAGAAATCGAGACCAGAAATCTCAACAAAAAGAAATTCAAAAAATATCAATCCAAATCATGGATGGATGTAAATACAGCCAGTTTGAAGGGTAAAATAGTGGTATAGTAAAGAGTGGCAAATAATTAGTGAGAAGATTAGGAATCAGATTTGTAAGGATGACATTTTTATTTATATCACTAATACTCAGAAAATCAATTGACTAATTTTATTTTTTTTAAAGTGTGATACCCAAACTATTTCACATACAGTGACACATACTTTCTTAGAACAGCATTTAATATCCTGCCAGCATAAAGTTAGGGTTTTATTTTAAGATTATGCTGAATTATCCAAATTTTATATTTTTTAATTAGAAAGGGTTCATTAAATCTGAGTATGGAATTTAAGTGATAGTTAATTTATGTATGGAAGGATGAATGAATGAATGAATGAATGTATTTAAAATAAATCTAGATTATTAGTAAAGGAATTTCCTCTGAAACTAGTTTTGAAAAATCATTAAAATTGGTATAGATTAGTTCAATGAAATATGATTAGACTCTGTTTGAGTTATCAGGGAAGAATTAAAGTTTATTTATGATGTCCAAATAAAAAATGGACAAAACAGTGTATGAAAATGATTAATGGTCTGTTTGCCAAAAAACATCACTGGTTAAGATAGTATTAATATTATTATGTAACCCTGAATGTCTAGTGATACTATGCAGATTTGGCAATTACCATAGTAGGATATAACATATTTATAAGATGAGGCAGCATATAATTCCATATATTTAGTTACTCCATAGAAAACGTGGTACCGGTACTATAACTCTTATATTCCATGGGATGGTGTTAAGTTTAAGAATATGTTGCTAGAAGGAGGGGGGGGGGAGGGGTGGAAGAGAATTGATTCATCCATGAAAAAAATCCTTTCCAGATTGTTTCAATAAGTGATAGTGTGATTATAAATCTGTTTTTAGAGTGGTACTTTTTTGTCAGATGAGAGAGCTTTCTTGTGATGCTTTCAAAAGTTATATCTCAAACTACATACCTGTAGACTGCAAAATGCTGTTTATGTTGTCTGAAATGAAAAGTGCCTTGTGTCAAACCTGTTTGTAATGTAGTGTTAGCCATTCACATTCTCCTCAGTTGATCAATCAGTATCTCGTACGTGTAAAAAAAAGACATAATCATTTATCTGTTTTCATACTAATACTTATATTCAATTGGGAATCTCTTTGTATATATATATATATACGGTGAGAAATATTGTTTTAAAAAGTTGAAGAGAAACAGAATATATAATCTTACAATAAGATTTGTGCAATTCTAGCCAGTTGTAATATTTTGAAGAAGAAAAAAGGCGCTTTTGAAGTAATATTTTTGTATATTAGAGTATATCACTACAATATTTATTTGTAAAGAAAATAAATGTGAATGAGTCAAAAAATTATATTTTAATTTGTACGTCATAAACCCCATGACAGAAGTTTTTATTTAATTTGTAGTTAATCATTGTGATTTGATAGAAATAATGAAGACTAGATGCATGATCATTGTTAAAAAAGGAGGAAAAATAAAAACAGTGTTTTTATACTCATAAAAAGTAGTTATCTCTACTATTTGTATAGAACTGTGAATTGATATTTGGTCATGGATGTACTTTACACTGGTTTTTTTTGGCTCAATAGTATCATTGTAATCTGTGTAGTTTATTCATCTGTGATGTCATACCAATCTGTCGCAAATCATTGCCTGTGGTCTGTACAAATGAGAAATTATTGTGATAAACTTCGATCCAAAATTTAAATGTATTATTATGTGATATCTTCTGGTACGTGTTGTCATGACCACCTAAGACTCAAGGACAAAAATGTCTTCTAGTTTCTTAATCTGTTATAAATCTATATTGTAGAAGCTAATGTGTAGATATTGACCTTGGATGTTTTTGCTCAAAAATCACATGACGTCTACTACTACTTTTCCATGACTCTATTATAGTAGACATAATACAAATGACTGCCTCCATTTGATATCATGAACATTAAACTTGGAGACACAACCAGAATAGTCTGTATTGTACTTTGAATAGGGATCATGATCATTGTCCACCTAGGAGAAATGCATTTTAGGCTTCTTGCATAAATGTGCATGATATTTAGTATTTTTATCAAACCAAGATAAGATAGGAGATGTTTAGATATGTAAGGTGAAGGGTCAAATCTACTGGTGAGATTTTGATGACATTTTTGCCATAGTTAGAGGTTTGGTGGTCCAGAATACATTAAAGAGGAGGGGGGTGTTAAATGTGGTCTAAAAGCAGCTAGCTTCAAATAGAGTCAATTTGATACAAAGGTCCAAGATTTACACTAATTATAATCAGAGTTGTACTGTAGTTTAGTGCAAAACCTTATTTAGTCTAAATGTATTCTGATACGAGTTTAAAAGGAGACTATTGTCATTGTCAAGTGCCTAGAAATAGGCTTATTGTTTGAATTTAGCAGATATTTCAGTTATTTGAAGATTCAGAAACCATGGCTTACGATTACTGTAGCTTTATTGTGTACTGCTTGAATAGCTATAGTTTGTACAGATGATGTTGAATCTTATATAGCTATCAAAAATATACATATCTTCTCATAGCCATACTAATACATGACACATTGCACTTCTTTTTTACTGTCCTAACAATAACGTATGAACCTGTTGTAAAGTATTGTAACAGTCACTAAATGTATATTTAAGCTTTACAATGAAAATGTGATTAACTTTTTCTGATTTAGAATGCTGTAATGAGAAAGTCTTTCCACCACTATTAACGTTTTAACATATCTTTTTTTCATTTCCACCTAAATGATACGCACAGGTTTCATTCACATGTACAGTAGGTTTATACATAAGAGTTATACAAATTGATATTCTTATCGTTCCCACAGTAAAGATGATGGTAACATTGTAGTAAAATGATGAACCAAAGCATATAAAGAAAAAAAAAGGTTGATCCATTTTTGACTTTGCATCTGATATGTTTAGGCCAATACATGTATTATTTTATACGTAATAATACATTACATTGGGGAAAAATAGCTTATTTTGTCTTGATGTTGGTGCTATTTGTCATGTTTTCTTCTTGTCATAGCTAACCTCCTATCTAGTTTTGCATATCATTTTGTACAAATTTTAAAAGCTATAACTGTACATTATTTTGTTTGAGTGAAAAAAATACCAGGTATTCCATATTGTATGCCAAGGGGGGAAAAAAAGATGTTTATGTATTATGAAAGATATCTTTATTGAGTGATATATATGTAGATGTTTGTGTGATGTAAGAAAGTAAAATGAGTTTATAGACATATAATTTAAGACTGGTAATGACTCAAGGCTCCAGAAATTGTAAATCTAGTATCTTAAAATGTAGCTGTTGTGTGATGATCACACATGGCAGATGTTACAATATGTAAATGATAATACTGTGAATGATTTAACTTTTATACTCATCTGGAATCATGAATATGTGTGTTCAATAAAAATGTACAGTACATACACTCTTTTTCTTTTGTTTGCTGTTTTCCATCCCTTCTATCAATAACAATAACAAAGGATTATATGTTTTTAGATTCAATTTATTGCGATATATACAGTTTATTCATAGCAAAACAATAATTCATAGCAGAACAATACTGTTCAAACATTTAACATAATAAAATTACATGTACATTATGCGTGTACAAATTATATGTTCTATATAATTATGGCAACAGAATAGAATAGGGTCAATCCACCATGACCTGATAAAAGCGATCTAAAAGAATAAAAACTAGCTGCAGTTTCTTGAAAGAATTACTTTAAATAAATTATTACACCATTATCCATCTATAATTTGGTTATCAAAAATTCTATATAAACATTTCATATGAAGAAGTTATTTTGAAAACTATTTCAATTTCCCAATAAAAATTAATGAATAGGCCATGGTTAGACACACTTTTTAAATTTATAAAAAATCGATATACATCTAAGATATAAAAAAAGGCGATTAAAAAAGTATGTCTAACCACCGCCATAATCATACAGCCCCTGATTTTTAGACATTTAGTACAATATTTAGTCAAATATATTATTTATCTTTTGTCTATATTTTTGCACTTCTAAACATATTATTATGCTACCCACTTTTTGGTTAATCAATGGTAAATTTGTCAAAAATATTTTGGGTTTACATTTAATCCTTGTAACTATCATTGGAATTTTGCTATGTATATATCAAAATGTCTAAACACTGGTAGAAGAGATAAAAAATGAAATATAACAATATACAGCAGAATAATACTTCACATCAAGTGACTCTTATAATATGAGGAATGCAAAATATCATCTGATGCAATCAGATTTTTAAAAAATGTAGCATCAAAACCAAAAGTTTCAATCTTTTAAAAAAAAAAAAAATACCTTGTGGGTAATAATAAAAAGTCATTAAAAAAAAAAGTATATCTCTGACACTCTCCTATTTTAAAAGACGGAAAACCAACTATATCTCACTGTCCTATTTTGATATCTGTAGGTCTGATTTGTCTTTCCCCTTCTGACAGAAATATTCTGTAAGCTTTTTGTAAAAGTCGAATTCCCAACTGTTGCTTTTTCTTGTTGCTCCAAGAGGCTGCTGGACCATAAAAATCTCCAGCTCTTATGTTTGTCAATTTAGCCAATCCTGAAAGATATATACAGAGTGTTTACACTGGCTAAAATCTCTTTAACAAATCAACATTTAAAATATACTCTCTCATTTTAATTTCTATTAGGATAATAAGGATATCAGATTCTGTGATTTGTTTCTCTGACATTCAGTTCAATATCATAATGATAATATAATAGTTGTCACTGAAAGCTCTCGGTAAGAGATTCTTATTAATAGACAAAAGTTTAAATAGTATAATTATCATGAAAATAACTAGATGAATTTACATAAGATGAAAATATAATGGGTGACAATACCTACAAGTTTGGAATTAACACTGATATACATGAACAAGTTTCCATCTCATTCTTACCTATTGCCTGTATCATACACGCCTCTCTTGTGTAAGCTTCCACTGGAATCACATTGTGGTACACATGCAAAGATACCACTCCTAAACCAGAATCCCAAATATCCAAGATCTCTTCAACTTTGGCACTTCCCTAAGAAAGTGGACAAGTAATGAAATCCACATAAAGAGTTAAAGACCAAAAGATTTATGTGTGATATATCTTATAATACATACTTTAGAGAATTATATTTTTACAATTATACTTTGAGATGTTGGTTTATGAGGCAAAAAGAGTTACTTTCACTCACTTTAGTATCTTTCTGCAAAGACTGAATTGCTTCCTTGAAATGAGCATATGGTCTTCCTTTTTTGCCTTTGCCAATGTAAATTATACTTTCAAGAAATACTTCAAAAGCTACTTTTGTACCTGCAAAATATAAAGTAACATGTAGTCTAATTAAAATGGATAATCTGAAATCTAAAACCTGCTATCCATTGCGTAAAATGAGTACAAATATTACTATGAATAACAAACTTTAAAAAAAAAAGACCTTCTGTAGAAAACATAATAAATTTATACACACAAAAACTATGATACTATTCATAAATTTAGTTTTGGGAAGGGTTTTTTATACTGTTATATTAAGATTACTTCTGTCAGATGAAATGGCAATACCTTACCAAGCATTTTAGCTCTTGCTGGAAGATTTTGTGTGATTCTTGAATCCATCAGTATGTAATTGAAAGAGGTTTTCATTGTTCCTTCTCTCCACTTTCTTGTTTGGTCCGGAATTAAGAAAGGCTTACACATTTCATCTTCAAGCTCCTGGAGGTGAGAAATATCTAGATCTCCACTCAAAACAAGACACATTTCTCTGCCATAATTTACTTGAAATGAAAAATAAATAAAAAAGATAATGGTTAGAATATAGATCATAGCGATTTTCATTGCCAATAATATCATACTGAAAAAATGGACGTTCTGCAATTCAATTTTTACCTTTTTTCTTTGCAGCTTCTTGTAAACGAGTAGTGTCTGGATCATTCAGAATCTGAGCCAATCTTTGTTCATATATACACCTTGTTGTCTGAACAATGGGACCTATATGTGAAATAACATGATTTAAAACTAATGAAATTCTAATCCCCAGATAAAATTTTAAAGTTCATCTAAAAACGTAAAACATATAAATATTAACCTTTTTGTTTGAAATCATTTTTAAGAAAAATCAGACAATGTAAAATATTTGGTAACAATTCTGTCATGTTACTCACCTGGTGTATCCCCCAGATCGACCAATTTTCTTCTTAATTCTTGATTACTCATTTGAGTAATATGCTTAGGAATTTTAAACTCAGCATTGCCATTATCACTAGATGTATAGAGCACTGTGGCATCTCCACTATCATCACTTGTAAAGTAGTCAACAGTTACCACAGGAACCACAATTTGCGACTGGGATTTACTTCTTCCAGATTCAGACTCCACAAATTCAATATCAGAACACAGACCAGGTAAGTCTGAAAGTGGACCATCGGGTGGTATGTGTGTTTCTAACAACGCAAAACTTGTTTCTTGGTCTTTGTAAATGTGCAGCGTCAAATGCGATCCAGTGCTTGCTAAAGAGCTTGTTTTTGAAGTTCCACTGACAACACTACATGCACCGGAGGGTTTTCTTTGAGGTTTCCTTTGAGGTTTTCTTGGGGATAACTGTAGAACTCTTCTATTCTCAGCAAATTCTTTTGTAGGAATGTCAAGAAATGTACTAATAATTTCTGGTTTTACATTCTTTTTCTTGATTTCAGAAGAGAAATCATGATTTCGCATGTAACCTCTGTTGTTTGTTTGACAATGATTCTCAAGAATTTGATGTGGATTCTTTTCATTTTGTGAAATCATGGATGAATTTCTTGTACTAGTAATTTGTGGATCAAAAGAACTTGTTGAAGAACTTTTAAAACTGGTGTTTTGATCAATATTTACATCTATTGGTAATGCTTCTTCTTGCATACTTTGCATTAACCAGCTGTAAACAGCCGAATTCTTATCAGTTTCTTTCTCAGATTTCCTTTTTGCTTTTTCTAAAGTATGCGTAGAGTAATCGTCTGTGAAGAGCGACAAGTTATCCAGATATTCATTAGTTACTTTGGAATTATGGGTAATTTTCCTTTTACTTAGACTCTCATCTTTAGAAGTTGGAACTTTACTTGTTTCTTCATGAATAGTAGCTTTGCTTTGAACAACAAGCTGGGACAACCCTTTAGTAATTTGTGATATTTCATTGTCTCTATTTGCCCCATGTTTTCGACTAGAACTCAATCCATTCTCTGTGTTGCCTTCTGAACGATTAGAATACTCTTCTTCATAAACAGCTGTGATAGCTTCACTATTTCCTTCTTGACTGTAATCACTGCAAGATGCAGTAGAAGCCAGGTCTCTGGAACTGAACATTTCTCCTTCCTGTGGCAAAAACATTATGCTGTCCTCAAAGGGTAAACTAGACTTACTTGAACCAGAAACATTTGCCATGGAGTAAGGATAACAATAAGTAGAAGGGGTAGTTTTTGCACTCCTAAAATCCCTCCAGGTGGCAGCCTTTGTATTAGGTTGTGAACAGTACTGTGATTCCATTGACGGTGTAGTATTCCAACTTTTATTACTTTTTGAATCTTCCCAAGAATACAAATATTCAGAAGATTTCTTTTCACCTTTGCTTTTATTCGACTTATTGATTGCATTCCAATCTTCATTTTCTGTAGAAGAGGATTTATTAGATTCTGAGATTTTATCATCTATTACATGGTCTGATTCATTAGGGCATGTATGAAATGAACCACATGAAGAATCTTCTGTTGATGCACCTCCCACAGAATCTTCATTTTGCACTATTGTCTGAATCTAAAACGTACAATAAACAGAAAATGATTGTAGCATTATGATAAGAACCAAATATTCATTCTGATCTTAATCTTGTTAGGGTACTTAAGTAAGAAAGAATTAAAATAAACAGATTATTCATCTTAATAATCATGTATTTTTGAGATAATTATAAGATATAATTTACCCTTATAGCTTACAGGAAATCATTAACCTTTATTTGTATCGCATTTAGCTACACAAAATTGTCGAACTGCTAATAAAATTTAACTAGATTTAACATTTCAGAGGTACAAAGTACTAATCAATTTTGAGTCACTAAATCATTCCCCATCTTACATCATTTACTCTCTTTTTATAGTCAGTTTCAAGCAGATGTGTCTTCAAGTTCCAGCCATTTGATTGGCGAAAATCTTCCAAATGTCCATCACTTTCTTCATTACTCCAGATACTACTTCCAGAAGTCTCTAGACATTCAACTAAAACAAAGAAAAGCATTTTTGTATGTAGTTATAAAGCTATTGACCCTAAAGTTTTGCAATGTATTTAAACAACTCCAAAGGCAATCCAAGAATATAATCAGCCTCACTAAAGTGTAAAAACTTTTGATAACATATTTTTTGATCTTTTGCTTCCTTACCTTTTTGAACATAATATTCAGTCTCTGAGTCGTTGAATTGTAGATTTAGAATGTGGGTATTGATAAGGACTAAACACTCACTACAGCCTATTTCATGAGCATAATCTACTGCACTTTTTTCATCCTGTTAACAAAATTGAATATAATATGATGGTTATTTATAATATAAGGTAATATTTATTCAAAAATTTGGATTTCGCCACATAATAAGTTGAAGATTTTTTTGTGATTGCTGACTTGTGTTTAAAAATAACAGCAGACCCCTACTCTAATAAAAAAATGTATGCAAACTTTTACTACACTACAGCATACCTGATCTTTGATGAAAGGATCACCACCATTTAGTAATAGCAAGCGCAGCACTTCACAACTGCCATAAGTTGCTGCAATGTGGACAGGTGTAGTCCCTTCACTTGACCTAAAAAAAAGTATGGTCATTTTTTTTTTTAAGGAACACAAATTTAACATTTACCACCTGTTTTATTCACTTTTTGGTAATTCTGTATATAATTTTTTTGTTGCTAATAAAGTTCAATGATAAAAAAACCAAAAAAAAAAACCCTCATTAGTACTGGATGACCACAAGCTTAATTCAAAATTAATTTCCAATGAATACATACCTGACATTAGGATCAGCACCAAATTCAATGAATAGTGTTGTAAGAGATGCATTGTTGTCATCCAATCCAGCTGCAAGATGAAAGGCTGCCTCTCCACAGTCTTGGAGTAAATTGGGATCAGCTCCTTTCTTTAACAAGTGTTTGGCAAATCTTAATAAAGAATTCAATGACTAAAACTATCAGTAATGATACAAAGAAGTCTTAGTTAACAACTAACAAGAACTAAATTATCACAACAGAAACTGAGAAGAGTCTGAGAGTGAGAAGTTCAACTTCAAGAACTAGCCTAGATTTTGATAATTATGTAAGTGTGCACTAATGGGGATAATTAATTAGATAACTCACTGTAAATCGTTTTTCTTTACTGAACTTATTAACAGCTTTGATTGGAGCTTCGAATTTGCAGATGTTGACATTGTTTATGATTTCCTCTCTTCATGTTGTTTTGATTTTGGCGCTTCCGTCATCTCAGCAGTACATATAACTTCCTGTTTGATACACAGATTACGGAGTGTCATATGCAGACGATCCCATTATGATCCAAAAGATGGGTAAACTTGTGCTCTGATTATCACTTACCAGGGAAGATGTATAAGTTTTATATTACAGGTCTTATTTTCATGATTTTGATTCATCATGCAGTTTTCAACTTTGTCGAAGAAGGTAATCACTCTAAATTAGAGCTACACAAAGTTAACATTGACATTAATCATGATTAATGAAAAGTTATTTATCTGTTGACTTCAAAGTCATGTTGATTTATAGACAATAGTAACGATAGACTTTGTTCTAGGTTAATGACAATGACAATAACGGTTGTAAAATAGGAAAAAAACGGATGACCGAGGAATAAGCAGTCTATACTTTGCTTCACAAACTATTTATTTCACAATTTTTACAAGCATTGATTAGGAATTAAATAGTTGTAGTATATACTGTTACAAAGGTTCAATAAAAATAGCAAAAGTATTCTTAATTCTTAGCAGTCATGTCTAATCACAAAAAAAACATTAGATGTAAACAGTATTATTTTTGAGATAGACAAAGACAGATGAAAATGAAATTGCCTTTTTGGTGTTTCACATTCAACAATTTTATTGATTATAGACATTGTAATTTCTTGCGTTTTTTAATTCTTTTTCCATTTTTCATCTTCTATGGTTTATTCAGCTGCTGTGAAAAAATGTATTCCAAAAGATTTTGGCAAAGGTTCCATTGTTTGTGTATGTAATGCAACTTATTGTGATACAGTGCCTCCTCTTCCCAAAAAATCAAATGGACAATATACTGTGTACACATCATCAAAAGCTGGACAACGCTTATCTCAAGAGAGGGGGAGTTTTTCTGATTCTTCAAAAGTCAAAGGTATATTTAAATGACAGCAAAGGACTTAATTCTACTATAGGGTGCACAGTACATTATTTGCAATATATGTAAATCATGATATAGTAATCATAATAATGTAGAATCACTATA
>JAVSBT010499629.1:0-20022 GCA_033118115.1 Pharyngocirrus eroticus
TATGGTGAGAATACAGCCAGTACACACTGGCTATTAACCAATCAAAACACCGAAATCACATCAACAATGGGATAAATACATGTACATTTATGTAAACATTAATTTTCAGATTATTGGAATGACATGTATTTGTGCACAGAGGAGCCATTGGTTTGGGATTTTGGTGCAGCTTTGATGATGAGCAGTGACCCAAGACCTACCTATAACTCCCAGGTGAGACAGTCACTTAGATAAGACATCTATCTAAGTACGTACATGTACTGTATGTCTGAAACCTGTCTTGTGAAAAATTAGTTCTTTTTCTTGATCTACTATCAATTCATAATATGATAGTTATGGGATACATGACAGAGGTCTAGGTAGAAACATTAATTTCTTGTTGGGATGAATGTATTGTTTTCAATATCCACCTGGATCTTGTACATACCAATGGGAGATAATCTTGTCAGTGGAACCTATAAAATATAAACTACATCCTCTTGAAAGCCTCTAAGAATTTTTTTCTCCATTTTAGTACAGAAATCAGAGATATTTTTGGTTATTGTTTTCATTTTTTGTATTACTTTTCAACTCCATTGTGACATGTTTTAACAGGGTTTTATTTTTCCTTATTGCAGGTGCTAAGAGCAGCCAATCTTAGTGTCTCTATGTTACGATTTATGAAATCTTTGCAAGCAAATGTGCTAAGTCCTTATGTCCTTCCAGCTTCTAGAAAAATGCCAAATTTTCTGATAAAGGAACTGCCAATATATGACAAAGAAGGGAACCATTTCAACTCCCAAAAAATCATTCCTGTAGACCAAAGTCAATGGAAACACATGTACAATAGCACAAGAATTCCTAGAATAGGGAGAGATGAACTCAGATTAACACCAGGAGAAAAACATATTGTAGTTTTGAGAAATGGTCATATTTATACATTTGATGTACTAGATGGCAATTCAAGAATTTGCTCAGGAGATGAAATATTAGCCAACTTTCAGCATATTCTAGATGATAAAACACCAAAGCCTGAACATCCCATTGGAATTCTTACAGCTGGAAGAAGAAATACTTGGGCAGAACTAAGAGAAAAACTTGAAACTCAAGGTAAAGGATCAAAATTGGAATCATCTCTTTTCAGATGAAACTGATTAACCATGATGATTTAGAGTGTTATCACATTCTGTAAATGCTAATCTTGATATTGCTGTTGCCTATTTTGTGTGAAGACAATTGGTACCTTTAAATTCTTTAATTTTAAGGCAATAAAGAACAACTAAAGATGATAGACAGTGCCATCTTTTTGATTTTGCTGGAAGATGAACCCTCTGATGATATGGCTACTTTTGTTCGATGCATTTTGGATGGAAAGGGATATAATAGGTATGCAATAAGCCAACATCGATAATCATTTGCAACTCATTGTTACAACGACATGTATATAGATTATTCTTTATATATTTAACACCATTACTAAAGGTTCATGTGTGGGGGACGAAAAAAAGTACTTTTTATTTAAAAAATGTGGCATATGCATTAAAAATCTATAACTGGTCTTGATATTATAGGTGGTTTGACAAAAATTTTACTATGACCGTTGGTGCCTCTGGTGCTTTGGGCTGCAGCATGGAACATTCTTGGGCAGATGGTATGGCTTGCATTAGACTATTGCAAGACTGCAATGAAGATATGGAGAAGAAACCTGCTGTAACACCAGACACAGTCCCAGCTACTATCGATACATCAGCAGCAGTAAGGAGACTAGGTATATCTACTTGATATAACAGCCCAAATATAAAGTATCATCAAGATGAACAGGAGAAACAAGTATCAAGAAATTTTAATTCACTTGCTGCTTATTATTCCAAGTAACATACTGTCAGAATGTTCTGTGTGACATAATATCATTGCCAATTATCTGATTATTTCATGATTTATAATATGCAGATTTTCATTTATCTGATGAGATAAAAACTGCTGTAGAGCAAGGACAAAAAGAGTACAATGCAAAGGTGGACAGTCTGGATATGCAAGGCTTGATTTATGATGGCCTGACTAAAAAGGATTTTAAGAAACAAAAGCTCAGCCCAGATTCTATGATGCAGTTTGCTTATCAAGTTAGTGTCTGAATATAAATTTATTGTTTTGAATTCCTGATATTTGCCTCATTGAATTTCAATTCCAATTTTAGAACCAGATATTGCTTTCTACTGGTTAAAATCTTCTCCTACTGCAAGCTTTCAATCACTACTGTGATCTTTGTCAATCTGATATGACATTCTCCACTAGATGGTGTATTGAACAAAATCCAGTTCAGTCTCTTCTCAATTACTACCACTGCCTTATTTACTGAAAGGTGGTCATTCCACTGGATAAGCTCTTCACCAGGTGCTAGGGTTATTTTAACTTGACCTTGTCTGTAAATTCTTTTATAGTTTTGTACATTGCTAATGTACATAATGCATTTTTTTAATTTAGCTTGCTTTCAAAAGATGCTATGGTGAGACAGTGTCAACCTATGAATCCTGTTCAACATCAATATTTAGCAAAGGAAGGACAGAAACAATGAGACCCTGTACATATAAGACTAAAGAAGCTTGTGAACTGTTTGACAGAGTTTCCCAAAGACCAAGTGTTGGTGAAATATTATCTAAATTAACTAAATGTTCAAACATGCATGGTAAATTGATTGGAGAAGCAACAATTGGTAAGTTAGATAGTTTTAATACTACAAAGTGGATTTTTGTATATATTGGATGAAAAATTGCTTGCATTCTGGCACTATATTAGTGTCAAGGGTCCCCCCACTTCAAATATTCTGCAGTTCTAAGTGAAATGTATTTTTAAAAGTAATTACATTATTTTATTGTCAAACATTCCAGCCATTAACATCATATTGTTTATTCTTAATCTTGTATTGCTACAATTTGTTCAGTGTTAAAAGTGATATGATTGTTTCAAACTACAAAATATGATATATTTCATAACAGGGCAAGGTTTTGATAGACATCTATTTGCTTTGAGAAAGCTTGCCGAGTCTCAGGGATTTATGCCAGCTATCTTCCAAGATCCAGCTTACTTCAAGATGTGCAATATCATTCTTTCTACCTCAACTTTGGGAGAAGTTCCTTGCCTTTACATGGCAGGATTCCCCCCAGTGACACCTAGTGGTTTGGGGATTGGTGAGTAAAATCTGTATAATAGTCTATGCTATTTAACATTTTGTTAAAGGCATGATAAAACTATTATCTGCACATGATTGAAAACAATATGTTTCTTCATGTTTGCTAGTGTAGACCTAGTGTTAAACACAGAAGAATTTGTTTAGAAATATTTAGACTCGCACCTAGAAAACATAGGCAAATATGATGAATTAGTGTTGTTGATGAATTAATTACTGTTTTATTTTATTTTTTTCAAATTTAGCTTATATTGTAAGCGATGAACAGGTGAGGTGTACAGTATCTAACTACAAAGCTACACGGAATGGAAAGGAATTCACAGATACATTGTTACAGACTTTCAAAGACATTAAAACTATCATGAATGGTGCTGATTTCAAACTTTGATAAAGCTGTGTGATCGTTGTCATTTTTATTTTCACAAAAGAACTATTTACCTTTTTTTCTTCCTTTTCTTATAAATGATAACAAATAAAATTTGCTCAAGGATAAAAGAAATGAAAGTTAGATTAGGAATGCAGAAATATATATTAAAAAAGGGGGAAACTCTTTATCATAGTTCTACAAGAGAAAACTTCACAAAGTATGAAAGTACATGTATTTATAAATCAAATTTGAATATGTTTTACATTTTTTGTAATCCTATTGGAAAAAAATACCATGTATTACCTTTAAGAAAAAGTTTATTTATACATTTAACATTTGAAAAAATGGACTTCCAAGAAATCATCATCATGATTATTCAATCATGTGTACTATGTAGGCTAGAGATATTTAAATAATCCATGCCAATAAATATTTGAATGTTTTTTAAAACACAGTGATATTTTGAAAAAAAAAATTTCTTCTGAAAACATGCATTTTTTAAAATCTTATTTCTGATATCAATGAAAGGCAAATGAACTTCTATCATCTACCCACACCTAGTGGTGTTTTTTTTTAGAAAATCATCTATCTGTAAATACATACCCTTGAATCACAATGTACCTGAGTGGTGTATTTTTATTGAATTTTTCTAGTTGCATGGCATCTATTTAAATTAAACACATGCAGTGAAACCTCACCTAAAGACCACCTCACTACTAGAAACACTGCCCAAAATTCAGTAAGACCTCTACTCTGAACCTCATTAGGGAGACCACCTCACTATCAAGACCACTTTATGTGGTCTAAAATGTTGGATTTTACTGCATTTCTCTAAAATGTTGG
Organism: Pharyngocirrus eroticus; assembly: GCA_033118115.1. Taxonomy (NCBI): domain Eukaryota; kingdom Metazoa; phylum Annelida; class Polychaeta; family Saccocirridae; genus Pharyngocirrus; species Pharyngocirrus eroticus. Next base: position 4,374 of record JAVSBT010499629.1, read on the forward strand.
ATTTTACTGCATTTCTCTAAAATGTTGTGACATACAATGTGTACATATTTTACTCCTCATGTAGTCGAGATAAAAATCAGCATCATATGGGATCCTCAGAAATTCAATAGGATTCATTTGATTTTGACTCAAGTGTCCTGCTGCCCCTCTCTCTCAAATACATATATTTTGCCTTGAAGTAATTTGTAAATCATGAAATATTCAAATCTGGGTATATGTCTATTGTTAATGCAGTAGTAGTTTTTATCTGATCGATATAACCTACAAATATATACTGTAGCATGCAGCACTCCCTGATAGCAAAAATCATTTGTTGGCTTGGTAACTATTGTTCTTTTCCTAGAACAAGAGAAGTTGTTGAATAATGAATGTACTCCTCAGCCCAGGACTACCTGTAAATTGATTTATTCAACATACTTTTCCAGGCTAGGCAAACAAAATCTATGGCTAAAGTAAAGAAGATGTCAGATTAAACTTAAGAATTGGGATTGATTAAGGCTGCCATTTCTACTGGTACTAAGTACACGATGGATTTGTTCTGACATGGGACCTGCATTGCTTGAAGGGGTATGAAATGAGTCATTCAGGTTGCATATAGACAACAGTTGCTTTGGAATTGCTAATTCATTTAAAGTTACAAAAAAGTATCACTTTTTTATTTATTTGGTGGAAATGTAGCACCATTGCCTTTTCTTGGCATGGATCTGAATGTTGTTAGATTGAAAATTTGGAAAATTTTATTTATTTTAGTGGTCTAGGTCTAGAAAATAGACTGAACAATTAGAGTGAACCAATCATTTATTTACTATCCACAATGCTTAAAGGAGATTGTCAAATTTATTTATTTTTTTGCTTTCGGATAAATTCCAACAACATTTTTATTGTGTAAATAATAAAGATGACCAACACTACTGACTAGTGTTTTGCAAGTGTTTATTGGACAGTGAATAATGTATATTATTACATAATGATTTACATTTTGATATCATATATTCATACTGGTTACTTTGTAGGAATAAATACTACTTCCATGCCTATGAATAAGCCATGAAGCAGGATTCCATGAAGACACATTTCATCAAAAAGGCATAACATGAAATCCAGCAAAATCAACCTTACTACATTGGGTATGATTTGAAAAAAAATAATGCTGCAAATATCTGCTTGATTCTATAAGGTGAAATGTGAATTATTTCTTGGACAAGAACAGAGAAGCTAATCAATATTTGTCAACCATTTTCTTGTCCGCTAAAGATGGCTGTTACAATCGATAAGCAGGTAATGTCATGTGAAAACTGAATTCATTTTTCTCTTTTTTTTTGCACTCTTTGTTGAAAAAACTTTAAAATCTTTGCTTTTTGTTGTTTTATTCCTGTATCACAAAAGACAAGTTTCCCTCTGGAAATAAAGTGTTATCATAAGATGTTATTTTTTTGTCAAAAATGATATATTATCCTTTTCTCTGCCAAACTGGGAATTTATGGTGTTTTTTTACAACAAAGCATACATGTCAAGACTTTTTTTATTATCTAAATTGCTTCACAGTTTCAATCTGATTGACCTTTTTAAAATCTGCTAAGCTATATCATAATTTCTGATTCATATAAGTTATGGAATACATTTTTTCTTTTAATAGCAGAACTCTCTTCAAAAAGACAAGGTGTACTTTGAACTGCTGAGAAAATCCCAAACCAGTACATTTCCAAATGGACACATTTATCATGTGACAATATTGGGCAGAATCGAGATGTTCTTCAGAATACTGGCAGATAAGATATCAAAGATTTATGAATGGACAATTGAAGGGATACAAAATTATCATTCAGACCATTTGATCCATTATGGTCCACGATTTTGGAAGCATGGTTTGTGTCTACTTGTTGTGGTTTTTATGCTGATGACTGTCCAGAGCTATTGTCTGGCTCACCTTATCTGCCTTAGTCTTGCAATGTCTGCATTTGGGCTGCATATTTTCAGAAATATCACATTTACATGCACACCAAAACATGTGAACTGGTATCTAACTCGACTGGCGACACTTATAAAACAGAATGAGATTCCAAAAGAGTATTTTACACTTTTGGAAAACAGTATCCACTTAACAACAGCTAGTAAAGTGTGTGCCACTTCAATTCAAGAGACTCAAAAAGTCTTATCAAGTTGTTTAGTGTCTTCAAAAAAAATGAAGAGTTTAAATGGAATATCTGATGAAATAATCTCTGGTCCTAAAACACAAATGTATGCAACTTATACAAAATACAAGATTGATGCTACTCATATTGAAGAACACAAATCAAGAAAAAGAGTTTGGATACGTCTCCCAAAAAAGGTGGTGCAGAGTTTTCGAGATCCATTCTTGAGACAAGGTTTTGTTGAATGTGAAGTCAACCATCTCTGGATGGTTTTGTCAGGAGAAAGAATCATGCAGATGTTATCTTATCAAATGGAAGATAAAAATATTGAATATGCTTCAGGACAGAAAGCAATTTATCTCTCCAGAAGGATCTCTAGTTCAAAAGGACAATTAGATATTGATGTGGGTTATAATTTCGCCCTTCGTTATTCAGGTTGGCCCCGTATGGCAAAGTCTTGGCTGATGAGAATGGAACAAAAAGTGCCAGATTATGTGGTGAAAGACTTCGTGAGCAAAGGGTGTTATTTAGTTCATGAACCATGCAGAGATTTAGCCTGTTCAGATCACAATCTGGATTGGAAATTTGACTTTTCTCTAGCAGAAGCTACTCTCTTACAGTATCACAAAAAAGACAGATATTTGTGGAATTGTTTCATTGTGCTAAGGCATATTTTTAACACTTTGAATACTTCAGGACGCTGTGTAGCTATTTCACCAAGATGGCTGCAAACAGTATTCTTGAAAGTAGCGGAAAAATGGAATTGTTCGCCAAACTCTAAAGACAATCTAAATAAATCAGCTGGACTAGCGTATCTCACTATTGTAGCCAAATATTTGTTTTCTTTAAATAGACACAAATTGAGAGACTACATGATGCCATCTGTAAACCTGCTGTCTGGGGTTCCCATTGGACATGTGAACACTGCAATTGATACTTGCCAAAGTGTGCTGAAAAATCCTTGTGACTTACTATATATGATGTACATCAATTGGTTCCTGCAATCTTTGCAAGGAAAGCTTATCTTTTTGACAATGCCTTTGATTTTGACTCTTCTCCAATCAATTGAAATCTTTATTAGAATATACAGTGGCACTATTTTTAAAAGAGAGATTCCTTTTTATATAATCATGATGTTTATATCATACAATTTGATTCAAGAAATAATTCTTTGTCTGGTTTTGCATTTTGATCGCTATTTTTGGCACAGAAGAGATGCTAGTCACTTTGATGAAAATTCATTTGATGACAAAGAAGCAAGAAGGGACAGTTTTCCAACTGACGAAAGAAGAGAGAGTGGTGTAATGATATCAGAGGACTCAATATCTGCAGGTTTAATGGCATAAAATAACTAATTTACTAAATTGTCATCATATAGTTTTTCATACCAATAATTCTGCTAATAAACAAACAAGAAGCTTGTACAGTTTACAGAATTTAAAAGAAAAATGTAATTTATATCAGTGTCTATTATTTTGAATCTGCACAAATATAATTTGTACCATCATCAAAATCATGTATACCAAGACATAGAAATAAAGTATATGTAAATGCTCTTTTCAAAATCTCCCACCCTTCTTGTATTTTTGCTTGAAATTGGAAATGTTTCCCCCACCCTCCCAGAACCACGTAGCCTACTATTGAAAGTATTTGTGTTTGTACATTAGTCATATAATACTTTGTTGCAAATTTCCCAGATTTTTGAATAATTTTCACTTCTATTTGGTGCATAATACAATGTCTGTAGTACAAATAATCAAGTATAAATTATAGTATTTTACTTAACTTTCTGAATAATCTGAGAGCAAGAAACTTGTTTGAAAAAGGCAGGTCAACAAAATGTTAAATGTTTTAATACTTTATTGAGTCTAACACATTATAATCTGGCATGAAGACAATATCATGTCAGTTATTAGCATCTATCTAAGTAGTAAAACTGAACACACTACACTCTTTATGTGTTCAAATATGAAATGAAATACACGATGCTGCATGCAAAATAATAAAAAAGTTATTTTACCAAAAATCTTTGTTGTAGTTGCCATGATCACAATCATTAACATATGGAGTAAGTACATTTTTAGTCATAATGCTCTAAGACAAAACACACCACACTAAATTTACACGTAATACAAATGGAAAAACACAGAGCATTTCTATATCACAATATAAAAACAATCCAATCTTTTGAACCCAAAGTAAAAGGATGGCATATTACAATAAGAAATATGATACACAAGGAACATCAAATCACAATTTCTTCATCAACACTAAATTTTCATGTAATTTGCTATTGTAAAACCATGTGGTTATTATTTTTATACTCTTGAGGTACAAATATTTGCCCTTTCCAAGGCAAATTGTGTCCCAATATACAAGTCTGTTTATATTGCACTAGGTAAGGATCACATTTCAAATTGATATTATTGATAAAACTCCTGATTCAAACTTTCTTGAAATGATGAATTAAAAGAAATTCAGCCCATCATGCAAATTTGTCCACGAAAGGGAATTGCTATAGATTTAAAACCTACTAACTCAGTTTTTTCAACATTGTGAACTGTTGAAACAAATTTCATTATTATTCTCTTTTGGCACTTGTAGTGCATGCAGCATTTCTCAAACAGACAACATGAACATATAAAATCATGAAAGAAACCCCATAAAATAGCTCATAAAAAGAGGTAAGAACTAGTCGCTAACAAATACAACCATAGTCTACTTAAATAGGCATCTACATGTTAGAATGAAAATGTCTATAGACAATACTAATAGTTAATAATGACACAATAATTCTTACTATAATACAATTCTCACTTTCCCTCCCATTTTTACACATCCTTACCATTCACACCATGTAGCTTTACAAGGTGAGGATTCCTGGTAACTTTACTTACCACTGGTGTTACTTTATACAATTCAATTCATAACAGACAAAAAATAAATGAAAGTTCATACACAACCTAATGAGTACTTGAAAAAAAATATGGTACACCTTGACAAGGGCAAAAAGAAAAACATATAGCATTTTTCATATGTTAAAAAGATACGGATTTGAAATAAACTAGTTTGGGTTTAATGACCAGGTATTCTTGTGATTTGGTTTTGATCAGTTTCTTTAAACAATACACACAGACATTTGTGACAACTTTATGATAAGCACCTAGTTCCAAAACATCATGAAAGTTTTGACATTTGTATCATAATCATAATATTATTCAAGTAATAATATAGACTGTTGAATGAGGATGAAAAAGAATGTTTTTTTTACATAAAGCTTTTCGTGTTGTATTATTTCCAAAAGTAATTATAGCAAACCTCTTTGGAAGCTTATATCATTTACAAAAATGAAATAATTTTCTGATTGGTGCATGAATGTATATACAATTTGTACAAAAACATCACTTGCTATATCGTATAAACATTTCTCTTCTGTACAAAACTCATTTTGTCACACAGCACGAAAGCATTTTTAAAACTATTCCAGATATATCATAATTTAGGAGTGTTTGTTTCACACATTTCTAATTCTGTCCAATATCATTCTGAGGAAAGGGAGGCATGTAACAGGGGAATCCCTAGGCAGTATATCTCTATCATTCTGTAGCAAACTTATGATTTGAAATGTCACATGATTGTTCAGCTTGTATATCATACAAGAAAACATAATTTGCTCTTATCAATCTGCAAAACAAAATAATTTTCCTACTCTAACAAACTTGTATACAAATCTCACTACACACTTAAGTAGGCCTATTCATAGTAATCAAAAGATTATTTATATACATTATTTATAAAATTCATTTCACATTTGATCATAAACAAAGATTACAACATTATTCTGAGTAATTACAACAAATATTTTATAATAGTAAACGCAGCATTATTTTCATCCTCCCTTTTTTATATGAAAATTTGGTTTGTATCTACAATAAAATGTATACTCCTCCACTACATAGCATTATGTCATGTATTAAAAGCATTTTGTACAATATAACTCTATCATATCATGGTTAGATACCAAGGATGAGACAAATAAGTTAGTAGACTAGACATATATTTATAATCTCATCAAAAAAATAGCCTAGCATTTCAACTTGAACTCTAGACCATATGTTTTCACAAAAAGCAGATTTTGTTCTTGGTTATCATTTTCACATTTAGGCTGGATATCCAAAAATGTACAAAATTTACCAGTAGGCTTCAAATACCTTCTGTTCAGTACCTATCTGCCTAATAAATATATTGCATGATTTAAAATACAGTTCCAGGATATAAAAGATCAACAAAAGGAAAGGAATATTGATTCCAATAGTTAGTTTTTCAACTTCAATCAAATATGCAATATAAATCATAAAAGAACTTTTTCATCTGTTTTGTCTTCAAATAATATTCTAACTTCTTTGGATTCCCTGAGCCTTAATATGCACACAATTGTATATATATATCTTTCCATATATATCAAACATGCCAGAAAGTTGTACCCTATCAACAAAAAATTAAAATTTCTCATAACCATAATTATGTTACTCATAACAATCTTAGTACAGGTAGAATTGAAATGAAAATGTGGATCAATTAATTATAGCAGTTCAAGCGGAATTAGATTACAACAGGCTTACATCTCAAAATAGAACAGGTTACACTCCAAAAGGAAGTGAAACAAAGTGTCTTATAAAACAAGCTTTAATATAAAAACATACACTAACAAAAACAAAAAGGAAGAGGCAATATTTGATACAATTCTAACTGAATAAAAATGATGCCCATTTATCTTTATATGACATTACAAGGGAAGGCTGAATCATTACTTTAAAATCAGATCTTCAATCAAAATTTGTTGGCTTTGTTTTGTACACCTTTTCATTCAAAATATCTACTCATGTTGTACATCATTGATCTCCTATAAGGATCTTGCATATGTGGGTCTGCAGCTGGAGCCTGAGCTGCTGAAAAATAGTCTCTTGTATTACTCAAAGGATGCATGGGCTGATCACGCAAGGATGGCACACCATGACCAAGTTTAGCTGAAGAACCAAGATATTGTTTGTCCATGAGACCATATGCTCCTGGTTGTGAATACATGGCAGCATGGCTATAGTCTCGGTCAGTATAAGTAGTCGGGGTTTGAGCTACACTTGTTTGACCCATAAATGTTGAGGCAGCTGCTCCTGCTGATCTATACATGTGATTTCCTGGGTAATAGTACTTTTCCAAGCCCATAGCCGGATTTGACAATGCTCCCATACTGCCAAACATATCTGGAGTTGTTGGCAGTTGGGATAATGTCCTATAGTTACTCATGTGAGGTGCTGTAGTGTGTCTGTATGGGTCATTGTAGTGTTTGGCTGGGTTACTTGCTCCTGGCATGCTTTGCGAGTACCCTGGAGCACCACTTGGGCCCGGATTAAAATGACTGCTAAGGTAAGGATTGCTCATTGGGTCAAAATGATTCATATGGTTGCTTAAAGGATCCCTAGGGGGCATTGTAAAACCACTATGATTTCTTTTTGTTGGATCTGTACCGTAGTGACTTTCTCTATCTGTGGAATATGGATTTTTCAATAGTGGGCTATTTGTGTTCAGATCTGTTGGGAGAGGTGGCATCAATGAGCCTTGCCCCCACTGCCTTGCTCTTTCTTCGGCAGAACCCATCCAGGGTTGGGAAGTCAGCTGCTGGCTCTGGGGGTTAAGATAAGACTCTGGGTTTGGATAATTCCGATCTCCTAACATGGAAGATGATGTTCGATGGAAGAAATCTGAAGTGCTTCGTTGTAAAAGGTGCAGGCTTGATATTCTTGGATCAGGAGGTTGTGGCGCTTTAGAATCAGTTGCTTTGGTTTGAGATTCTGGATAAGTGGATGAGAGGCTGGATGATGACTGTCCAGGATATGATGAAAGTGGGTTGGTGTCTGGAAGATGTGGAGGGAAATATTGCCCCATATATGGAGGAATACCACTTCCTAATGATGATGGGATATTGGTTGTACTTGGATGCAAGCTGGGAACATCAGGTAAAGCTGTAGGAGGTCTCATGTAAGAGGATGGTCCTGTTGAATTGTTGTAACTGTCACTAGGCCACGAAGGCCATTCTGGGCCCACCCTGTTGACAGGACTTGCTACAGAACTGCTTGTAGTAGTTCTTGGTAAATTATCTGTACTGCCAACATAGGGTTGAGAGCTTTCTGAGATTGGCGTATTGTTTTGGTAATCATCTTTTGGTGCTGCTGAAGGAGTGTGTGGCATAGCCTGTGAAACACTACAAGATGGTGCATTCATGTTTGGTGTTGCATTGTCATTGTCTATGTCTTTGGTGATGTCTTTGATATTTGTAAGTTCAGTTACAAACACAGGTTCACTATCTGGTAGAGAAACAGCAGTAGTATGACTCTGTGTTTGGTAGTCCGAGCTGTTTGGAAATCCTGTGTGGTTTTTGTCCACAGACTCATGAGAATATGGCTGTTGGTGGGGAGGGCTTGTGATCCCTTGGGCACTGTCTTTTGGCATACCATCATGGTTCAACATTGTAGGATCATTGGATCCATACGGCATACTATACGGATTATATGGCGGTGAGTGCATGGAGTTTCCACTTATGGGACCAACACCTGACTGATGACTATCCCCTACAGAATCTTGAGAGTTCTGTCGAGATAGGTCATGATTGTATTGGTTTTCATGAGTGGAAGGATCAGCTTCTTCTAATCTTGGTGACAGAGACAAAGATGGCACCTCTTGTTCATCTCCAGACACGGGAGAATCCAAAACTTTTTCCCCTCCTTCTACATACTTTTCCAATTCCTTTTCAGCATTTTCTATATCAGCTGCACTTATTTCATCCTCTCCACCAAATTCATCTCCAATATTGTCAATGTTATCAGCATGTGTCCGTCCATCAGGAGGTTCTGGTATTTCATCAGACAAATAACCTTCACTGCTGGCAGCAATATCATTTTCAACAGGCATTCCAGACAAGGGGCCGTTTTCCTTCTCTTCTTCCACATTAAAGTTTGCAAGAGGAGGTTCTATATCTTCTTCATTTTCTTCAGAAGGCTCTTTGTTGTTACTGAAATCATTCAGCTGGGATATGCTTTCTTTATCTGGATCATCAGTTTCTTGTGCATCAATGTCCGTATCTGAGTCCAATTTTGGCTGCTTTTCTATCACTTCTGGTTCTTTGATGACTTCTTGCTCATTCACTTTTTTCCTCTTCGTGTATTTTCGCTTCTTTCTCTCTGGTTCCGGTTCTTGATTGTTAACCTTATTACCATTACTATTTTTGTTATACTTCTTCTTTTTCTGTTTGACTGCATTATCATTGCCTTGGTCTGTGATTTTACGATTTGCTTTTCTTTTGTTCCCTTTAAACGGTGAATCAAGAACAGGCGCATCTGATCCAAACGCCTCCTCTTGAGAATCAAAATCATATTCATCAATTCCCCTTGATGGAGTTCCCAATGATTCACTGTTACTACTGAAATGTTTATTCTTAGTTGGTGTAGAAGCAGCCTTTGTTGGGGTTCTGGGGGGCGTTTTGTTTCGAATTGGGGAGGATTTCGACTTGGGAGATTTCCTGTTGACATCTGTATCAGAGTTTGAACTTGATTCCCCACCTGGAGGGTGATGCTTTTTCATATGCCATATCAATGAACTCTGTTGTCTACAAGCATATTCACATAATTTGCATTTGATTGGCTTTTCATCTGTGTGTTGTCTGTAGTGGATTTTCAGATTGTAAGAACTTTGAAAACTTTTCCCACAATTCTCCCAGTCACAATGGAATTTCCTTTCACCTATAAATAAAGTAAAAGCAAATAGAAAAATAATTTCTCACAAAACTTGACCAGATAATTACTAAGACCCATTTACTAGTAAATAAAATGTAATAGAATGGATCACAAATCTTCCTTGAAAAAAAAAATACATGTAGTGCTAACAATTCTAAAATGACATAACAATATACTCACCAGTATGAGATAATTCATGTTTCTTCAAAGCTACATTCTTATAGCATATATAATCGCACCCTTCATACGGACATTTGAAAGTTTTGCTGTTCAATTTGTGGAAGGATTTCCTATGTTCTTTCATTAGTTTCTTGTTTTTGAAAGCCTTGGTGCATTCTCCAACATCACATTTAAATTTAAGTTCTGTTTCATGGGATTCAATATGTGCATTCACATCTGAATTGGTTTTGAAGCGCATGTGACACAGATCGCATGAATAAGGCTTTTCAGTAGAATGAGTTAAGTTAAGATGGGCTTTCATTGTCTTGTCATCATAAAATGTGGCGTCACATTTTAGGCACTTTACATCTCTTATCCTATTCTCATTGTGATTAGCTTCCACATGCTTCAACATATTAGCTTTGTAATGGGATTTAAAGTCACAATGTGGACAAGGATATGCTTTTCTATTTTCTTGATGAACCTTCATGTGTGTTTTTAACCCTCTTTCATTTTCAAATGTCATATTACATTCTGGGCACATAGATGGAACTCTACCCTGGCAATCATTCATATGCTCTTCATAGTCTTCTGAAGGTTTTATAGCCTTTTCACACTTGTCACAAAACCGTTTAATTGCTTTTTCTGCATGTTCCTCTCTCCCATGATCATAAACTTCTGTTTCATTGCTGCCTATAAAGTCACAATACTGACAAACATAATCACCATGCATTTTTTGATGTTTGCGGAGAAGATACTTGTGCTTAGCTTTATATTCACAAGTTGGACATTGAAATGGCTTAGCACCATCATCATCCATACCTACTAAACATCTATTTATGTGGTTTTCATATCGTTTGGCAGTGGTCAATACTTTTCCACATTTGTCACATACAAAGTCACCCTTTGAACTAGCCATTTGGCTATTTTGAACCTGAGTATCAGATGTTGATGCTGAAGGATCATCAGTGTCAATATCAACTGAGCCATCATTGTCCTTTCCTGTTTCAGTTCCATTCTCTTCATCTTCATGATCAGTGTCACTCTCATTCATTCCACAATTTGCTACAACATCATCAATGACCCCATTTACATTTGCCATAACTTCATCACCCTGCATTTCAGTTTCATCACCATTATCTCCCTTGTCCTTTATTGAATTCTCAATAAGTTTTTCAATTTCATCCTTTTCCTTTTCTTTTTTCTGATTCTGTTTCTTTGTTTTACTAAGAGCACTAGATGTTTTTTCTTTTTTAGTATTTACCTTTTCATCATTGATTTTCTTTAATTTGCCAGTCTTATTCTTTATGGTAGTTTTTTTTGTGACTACTGGTACCTTTTCAGATTTTTGAGAATCTAGTGTCTTTTTCTTCTTATCAACTGTCTTATCAACTGTTTCTAGTTTCTTTGTCTTTTTCACTTTCTTTGGAGGGGGTTCATCTATCAAATCATTGGCTTTCTTCTTTTTGGTTTTCTTGGTGATTTCTTTTTCTTCTTTTTTCTTTGAAGGTGGTGATTTCTCTTCTACAGAATTCAATGTGTCTTTATCACTATCAGTTTCTTTTTTCTTCTTTTTCTTTTTGGTCTTTTCTAACTCAAAATCTTTTGTTTTTTCTGTTTTCTTTTTTGAAGGAGCAGATTTCTTGTTTTTCTGTTTTTCTTTAGGATCTAGTCTCTTTTTATCTTCTTGTTTAACATTAGGTTCTTTCTTTTTTTCTTTTACTTTGGACACTGTTTCAGTTCCCTTTACCCCTTTTTCTAATACAGGTGACTTTTCCTTTTTCTTTTGATTGTCTTTCTTGCTAATTTTTTCTATATTATTCCCTAAATCAGTTTTCTCTTCTTCGTCAACCTCACTACCGTCGTCATTTTTTAACACTTCATTTCCATTATTGCTGCTAGTATTTTCAACATGATTCTCTTTTATATTATCTTGTTGTAGAACCTTTGTAGGGTCATCACCATTCTCTGGTGAAACAGCTGAAGAAACACCCATATTTTTGCCTTCTTTGTCTTTCTCCTCACTTTGCTCCATGGCCAAGTGAGGACTTTATCATCTGTAAATATCTGGGCATAAGCTGAATTTACCCTGTATCTCTCGTGTCAGTTATTTTCCTAACAGACATCCTGCAAAAGATAACTTATAGATTACAATCAAGTTCCAAGTATAAAATAGAGCATTTTTACATGCTACTTTTCAAGTATATAATTTAGCTAAGGTACAATGTTAATCATATGTCAAGACATTTTGATCCCTCTATAATATATTGGCATGTTTGGTTGGTTTTATTTTACCATTTTAGTCGTGTATTTTATAAAAAAAAGTTCAAATTATTGAAGCTTTTAACAATAATTTATATTCTGACAGCCCATTTTCCTCCTAAATTGTCAGGGATTTCTCATAATCATAATCAACTACAATTTGTAACAATTTTCTGTCACTGGAGCTCATCAAAACTTGCAATCACTTTCCCTGTACTAAGACTACTAAAAAGGGAACAAGTACTGTGCTACAACCCAGGTTTGATTGTAAATAAAGTATTATTTACAATATTATACAGCATTACTGTTTTTCTAAAGGCTTGGAAGCTGTTGTGAACAAAATATTGTTAAGCAACTAACTATTGTAATAAAAAGTGAACTTTAAGTTAAAGCTAAGAATGCAAAGCTTGAACAGTGTGATTTGATTTGTTCATGATATACTTTTCAATTTTGACATCACTCATCAGGCTGATGATCTTGGACATAGTATAGGAATCTCATTTTCATTGCAGAGGATAGTTCATAATTATCTGTATAGTTTCCAGTTTTAATTGAACTTGAAGTCGCTTTAACCTATTCTTGCATTCGAAGAAATTACATAGCATCAGAAATAAATCAGTCGAAAAACTATGGAAAATAATCTTGAGATTTGGGATATTGAAGACAGAATGCAAGTACACGGTCTCCTCTATTATAATACTCTATCTAAAGCAAGCGGATCTCAGTGAGTTGCAATGTTACCAAAATTGGTTATAGAGTCTCAATTATTATCATAGATTTGAATCGTGTATCTTATCTTAATACTGCTTACCTTAGGGATGACGGATTGGGAAAAAGTGTATCAAATATTTCTTCCAATTTACATTCAAGCTTCTTTATTTGTCTGTCTGTGTGTCGTATTCAGACTATATCCGCACCAAATCTATGCATGAGCCAATAGGCTGGACGAATCTAAATGGGTCAAATCGTGCAGAGTATTTTGCATAGCTTATTTAAGCAGCGCAATCATACATATATCTTTAACTTTTGTTTAAGTATGTTACCTATCGAAATATATCGAAGTAAAAAGATCAAAATATCTCTTCCACACATTTATGTTACAATGTGTTTCTGAAATCTCATCTGACCCACTTTATACTTCTTACATTGAAATACATCTCACGAATAATACATCTCAAGGTGAAGGTCACCCGCGAAAGGCAAACAACGACTGATGTATAACTTTGCGAATACATGGATGAAAAAACAACACAGATGATTGTTGAATTGCAACTTCCAGAAAAAAAATTGAACAAGTGTAAGGATATAATCTTACAGAGCATTATTTCTAGTGTTGAAACTAACTCTTTCCGTGAGAAAACTAGTTCAGTCCAGAAAAATCGCCCCTCCCACTTGCCAGTCCTCAGCCTGAAATTGAACGATATTCCTATGAAACATTGACATTGTTACTTTATATTTCAAATTGTGTAGAGATCAAATGGATTCCTTTTTACTTTTCTTTACTTCATATGTTTTTGTCCACCCTCCTTTTGCATTCTATTAACCCATAAATGAAAATGTGAAACTCCATATCCCCAAGAAATTCAAATATTTTTAATAGCAAATCCCAATGAAAAAATAAATCCAAGTTCCAAAGAAAATATATTTGTCAATCCAAAGTCCTAAAGAATCCCTCACTTCCCTCTTAGCCTTAAATCGATTTGTAAAATTATGAATCTTTGCCTTTTGATCTTGAATTTTGGACAGTGCGAGTGACGCTAAACCTCCCTATAACACAAATGACCCAAACCCTCCCTATTCATGATAATTTCAGCTAGAATTAAGTTGTACACCCATTTACTTTATGAAGTGATTGTATTGCTTAGTGGGATAATCTGATACGCATTTGGGATAAACACAAAAGATACCTTGATCATGATATAGCTCACAACTTTACTAAACTTTAAGTAAAGTTTTCCATTACACAAGCGACTCTGAAACCTCATTAATAACACAGACTTTTAAAATGCACATAATCACCTTTAATGTTCTTTTATTTCAAGCAATATTTTCTCTATATATGTATATAGATATACGCAAACATAGAAGACTTGTAATGATTTAAAATAGTGAACTAAAAATAAAATTTGTAATATAAAGGAAAAACAGATTTTAAATTTTCTTTCAAAATAACCAGTACATCTTACAACATTATAAGTTTTATAACAGTATGGTTTTTCAACAACAAACATTCAAGATGGGTTTCTTTTCAATACGTAATGGAAAATAAAATTACAATGAAAGTTTTTGAATGTTTCTTTTAACGTAGAATAATTTCAAATATAGTCTTTGACATATCCTATCTCCCACCTAAAATTGCAAATAGGGGGGGGGGGGGGACATCTCAAAAGGAATTTCATCACAAAAATTGCTTTTTCACACAGCTTGTGATAACTATTTAGAAAAAGGCTCCTTGTCAAATTCAAAATGTTTTTTTCTATCAAATTACAAATTTGTTGGTAAATGTGCTTAAGAAATTCTTTGTATTATTATCATAAAATAGAATATTTGTGTTAAAGCAAAGAGCCTACAAATACAAGAGGGTAATCTAATATTCGATACATAGGATCATCATAATACATGTATGTAGTATTTGTATTCATCTATCAAACAGCTGCATGGAGCCTTCAACATCTTAATTAAGCTAGATAGCATATATCATTATGTAATATAGCATAGAATTTTTTGTCTTTTAGCATGGGATTTTCAAAAAATGAGTTGCTTTCATAAGGCTACTCTAAAAAAAAGCAAAACATTTGCTTCAATTACCAGAAATATTACTGATTAATTCATCTTTTTAATGATTGGAGTGACAATTTTGCATAAAATAAACTTCAGCCGCCATGAAACGTCACCTGCATAAATGACAATCTGAAGTTCTTTTATCCATCTTCTCAGGGTCGCTGTGTTATAACCTGTCACCCCTTTAAGTGCTGAGATTACTCTCCTGTGTTTATATAGGCTCTTAGGTTACCTCATGTAAATGGATAAGAACATTTTTTTATAGAGACCAACAAAAATACTATGGGAAAACCAATGTATCCTTCACCAAATTCTTTTCATATTAATGCCTTTAGAAAACATGTACCCTTCAAGAATTATTCTAAAATACTGAAATATTTTTTTTAAAGAGGTCATGTGAAGAAATGCTTAATGGATGGGTACGCGACGTAAGTATTACAATGAGTTGGGACGTCTTATCGTCTATGTTAATGAGCTAAAAACTATTTTTCCTACGCAACAGCTAATTTCGGCCAACCAGATCGAGCG
>JAVSBT010499740.1:0-20022 GCA_033118115.1 Pharyngocirrus eroticus
CTTTTGCGTTTTTTTTGCCATAACTTTTCAATATTGAAGAAAATTGATAATTTAATGTATATCTAAAGAATTTTTATATTTTTAAAGAGCATTTGTTGAAATATTGCAAAAGAAAAATGATTATGCGTTTCTTTTTTTGTTCAGTATATTTTGAAAAAAATTCAAATAAATTTAAGTGATATTAAATTGTGGCTAAAGATGTTATCTTTAAGCCAATAATATATATTTTTATAGCATTATCTTTCATAGAAAATGATTATTTGGGACATATGTTTGTGTATATCAAAAAAGCAAATAACCCCTCATGACGCCTTAAAGGTATTATAGAAAGTTATATTTAAAATTTGAAATGGATTGAATGTTTTTTAAAGATTTTATCAAGAAAAATGTAGTTGATGCAAAACAAATTGTGAGTGATATATTTCGAATTGGTTCTTTTATTAAATCATTATAGAATTATGTATTCAGTATATAAATGATAATGTTTGATGATTGGTATGAAGGTTGTGATGTTTATTACTTACCTATATCTAGTACACCTCTGCCAATGAAAAAAACCACAGCTTACAGTATAGCTCGATGAATAGTAAGTCAGTGCCTGATTTGTGCAAGAGTAATATCCAGTCGTTTGGCGGTAACAGTATAAACTGTTGCAATGACAAAAAAAAAAAGCAGCCCATTAGAAGTAAAAAATATTGTTATTAAGAAACACAACTCTTGTATAACATAGGTAGAGTTTAACAAAACAATAATGTGTGACAACTTATATATAACTATAACTAGCATAAAAAAGTGAAACAAACAAACAAACAAACAAAAAAGAACCAAAGAAACCAAAGAAAAAAATAGAAAAACAACAAAGTTATGATGTAATAGGTGATGGCAGGGCAAAAGGTGAAAGTAATAAAATGTGTTTTGCTGCACTGGCATAACGTATCTAAAAGAGTGTAGAAATAACCAACGCTGAGGTGAGAGAAATTAGAAGGGAACAGAACAGCAGTGGAGACAAACATTTTTTCTGGATTGAAATCAATCTTTTAATCAAAACTTTGTAAAAATACTTATAAAAACTGCTAGAAATAAAAAATATTTGTACCTTTGGATATCAAGGTAAGACAAAACAGCTTTGACTTTTGGATCTATTAAAAGAACATTTTGGAAAGCTCAAAACAAGTCTTCTTTGGCCTTCTAGAAAATGAACAGGCAGTACCAGTAACAACATTTTGGTCTAAAATTGTAGTGAACACTTCATAGGATTACAGCCCAGGCCAGTGGGTAAAATAACAACTGTATGGGTTTAAATGGCTTGGTACCACTCGAATAAATGCCTATTTGAGACATCAATGGATTACATGTTAACCAAATGGGAGCTTTGTTGACAATTTCAGGTGCTTTGACGCATTCGGCAGAGCTCCTCAAAAGTTGTTAGCCTTGGAACATTATTACAATTATTTCTTTGTACTCCCTGAAACATCAGGTATCTGCTCTGAACCTTTCTAAGGGTTCTGTGGTGATAGATAAGCTTCGGGGCACCTGGGTGGTACTGATACCTAATTCTGTCTCTCATATGGCTCCATCCCAAACTAAATTTCCCACAAGCAAGCCATGAAAGGGCCACTTATGGACCACAAGGTTGGATCGGTCCATTGTCAGCCCCCACTGACGGTTTGTTGGCATTTTGCTCATCAGGCCCCTAACGACCCATTGATGGCTGCGGTCCTCCAACTGCCCACCAGTGGCCTACATTCTAAATCTAAACTACCTTTAATTCAATATTGTTTTTAAAGATGATATAAAGATGATATTGTGAATCAAATTTGAGATCAAATGCACATTTTTAGATAAAGTTATTAACAAATGAAAAAGCGATGTGAAGCAAATTTTGAGTAGTATATTTTCTGACCAGAACCTATACACTATAGTTCGTTAAATTGAAAAAGAGCCTATAAACAAGGACAAGCTTAGATATTGTTTAGGAGTGAATCGTTGTGGGTTTTTTTTTCCAATATATACATTCAAGACAAACAAACTTACCCTGAAGCCTCTTTTGCACATACACCAAGAAGAAATACGAACACGGCCGTCGTTAACCCCATCTTGGGCGATATAAAACAAAGTGTTTACTTTTGCAGTAGCTGTACTAATGACGTCGTCACGAGTGTTGGAACTAAGAGCGACCATATCATGATTAATTTTGTAACAGGAGAATTCAGAAGTATGATAAGGACCATGAGTGAATGCCTAGTATAAACTAATGAGAGAGGAAAAAATAGTCCACACAATACATAAGAAAGCATAATTATATTGTTTTGAGAAAAAGTGATGTTTAGTGGAGTTCTTCAAAAGATATATAGTGGTAAATTGGCATTTAAGTGGTAACAATACTTATTTCATCGACATTGTACAGACATTTCATTGATTCAATACTCGCAACATAAGAACTTTAATAATACATCATAATTATGTTTTAGAGGACACCATCGCCGCAAAGTTATCCCTTCATTTCATTAAAATTCGGTCCCAACTGTATAGCCTAAATCTAAATTAAGGCAGTATATTTTTGGTTTGAGGCAAAATTAAATTAAAAATTGCTTTGATAAAAAACGTTCGTTACAGAATTTCAACATGCAGTTTTAGTAATCGAGTTGTACTGTTGATATTAAATTATGTTTTCTCATTCTCGTCAATGCTGACACTAGCTTACACATGAATGAAGAATCTTTTTTCATCAGTCGAATAATCATAACAAACTGACAGAAGAAATACATTGATTTTGTCAACTTTTTCAAGGGCTGTTTAAACAGTACTGTTTTATCTAATAAAGTTATCTTAAGATTCTTGAACTTAGATAAATTTATCTAAGTTCAAAAATCTTAGGATAACATCATTAGATAAAACACTGATAGCCCTTGAAAAAAAAACAATGATGACTCTCAAGAATGGCTTCAGATTATATTGATATCATTGTGATAGGTTGGTACAAAAACTAGCAACGAGTGTGAAAAAAGGTTATTTGGCAATTGTTTTTAAAAAAAGATTAACAAATAATCTATTCGAAAACCTCCTTGAGTGACTGACAAATCTATACTGCAAGATTTAGAAAGTATATTTAAAACCGGTACTTGATAACATCAAAGGTGATAAAGTAAAGTACATAGTTTGGCCAAAAAAGTATTTGTTTTCAAATTGTTGGTACTGTATTTAGTATCAAGTTGTAGCTTTTGAGGCTGAGAACCGAAAAATATATATATATATGTAATTTTTAGTAAAAAAGTGTACAATAAAAGTAGTAGCAGAGTTAAAGTGGAAGTATGGTGAAAAACCACTGTTCTAACCTCAAGATATTAAAATACAAAAACAGTTATATCTTATAACAGATTCATACCTTTAATTCTGAAATTCCTAATATATACTGTATATCTCTCTCATCATTTTTTCAGATATTATTCATAAATGATTGGCCTAAATGTATGTATCTGCTTTGATAGCAATGTCTTTTAACTTTCGATATTTAAAAAACGGTAGGAGATGGTTATTAAGGAAATAGTTCAGGCTATGTCAGTGATAACCTTTTTCTTTACGATTCTTCACATTTGCTTAGCTCCAAGAGTGTTATTAAGTTGAAAGTTAAAATAACGCGAAATTAATGGTTAGTACTAGAAGTGTTATTCAATATCCTTTTTAATCAAATAATTGGTGAGATCCCTCTTTTACACCACAGAACCCGTATGATAATTTCACTACTGATACTGTCAAGGACTGTCGTTACCATCCAGCCCTCATGGGGCATCGAATGGGCATGCTCAGAATCATTATACAACTCTTGGCTAAATAGTGAGAAAAACATTGAGACAAAGATAAATAGCTAAAATATCTCAACATCTATTGCTCCAATTAAGCCTAGGTTTTCAACAAGTTCTTATACAATAGCACATTTTTCAAAGCCACGGTCTGTAAAACTTAGAATGAAATAGATCCCCACCCTCCTCGGCAAAATCCTGGATCCGCCTAGGCTATAGGTGATCATTGATTTTAACATTGTCATTCCTGTACAAGCATTGCTTTTGAATTTAAGATAAACATGGTGACGTCATTCAAGCTCTGCGGACGATATCTAGTCTTTATTTCATTAGGACATACATGAAAACAAGTATTAGTTTTCAAATGTATAGGCTTACATATTTATTTTGAATACATTCACCATGAAACCCACACTATACGTGGTTCTTTTAATCAACTGTCTCTATTGCTTTGTTAGTAGCAACTTCGTGAGTATATGATTTAATCAAATACTTTGTCCAATGTATATTTACTGTTTTGTCAATACATTAACAAATATGGAAGAGTGAAAAGATTAAATTCACAGGAAATTAAGATGAATATGAGTATTCTGAATCATTGACTTATGTGGTGGTGTATGCGTCGGGGGAGAGGGTGGTATTGATATGCTGTATACACATTAATAATATCTTAAGAGGAGTGGGGGGGGGGTCACAACAGCAAACATGAATGGGTCAATTTAAGATGTACATCTTGTTTTTATTGAACCTAGGAACCTACACCCGAATTCTGTGATATGCTTCAAGGACTCCCTAAAGAAAATGAAATCCCAGCAATCCTGGAGGAGCCAGGTATAACAATTTATTCATGTTCATACTTAACAAGGCTATTGTATATATTTTATTTCCTGTATTTGAGGCCTTAGGACCATGAGCAGTTCCGTGAATATCATACATCATTACACCATTTTTACTTAACAAGGCTATTGGTACTTAATATTATACATTAATACAGAGCGAAATTTGCTAATACCTTATTTTTTCTTCTAAATTCCAGGAAGAAGGCAGGAAGTAATTGCTAATATGCAAAGTGCTATACAAGTTTTTTGTGAAGACCCACATAGTAAAGAGTTGCCTGATTTCGTTGGATCCCTATTCAGTGGAGCCTTGTCAGGATTGATTGATGGCATCCTAGAAGCCCTTATAGGGAAATCGGATCCTCCTCCAGGTAAAATACCAAAGCCATAAGGCTATACCAAACTATCTCATTTTAGAAAATCCTCTTGATTTTGATATGTAACGAGTTTGTTTGATATTAATGATTGCAAAGGCACTGCACGAGATAACCAAGCTAGAATACAACATAATCTCACTTTTGATTATTGAGTTTACCCCTTTCAGAAGGTCAGGATATATTTCATTATTGTATACTGCTACCATTCCTCTTTATAATGTAACAATATATGTCTTGTCTAACTATTATTCAAACCATTCAAAACTTTTAAAGTGTTGGTTTTCAAATTATAAAGAGGAATGGTAGCAGTATACAATAATGAAATATATCCTGACCTTCTGAAAGGGGTAACCTCAATAATCAAAAGTGAGATTATAGAATCTAGTTCTACTATTGAATTCATAAAAACGTATAAATTGATAGGTAGTATTGATTGCTGAAAACACTGAAAACTAATTATCATGTTAAATCTTTCAATTTGCATTTAGTGGTCTTTTTAGAGAGGTCAACCAAAATCAGCTGACCCTTAGTGTAATAACAGTTTTGTATGATTATCAATTTGAGGATTTTATACAAATGACTTATAAGATATAAAAATTGAATCATATTGAATCCTTATCTTTTTACTTGGCTTATACCAGGGGTTATCAATTATCAGTTTACATTGATTACATGTATGTGATATTGCACTTTTGGATTTTTTGTGGAATGTTGTTTGAATAGTTAAGTACTTATAAAATAAAAAAACACACATAATTATACAGGTTCATGTGGTGGCCTCTTCAGAGAGGTTAAGCCTATGTTGAGAATCAAAGCTGAAACTTTAATTAATTGTGCAGTTGATTTGTGAGTGAAAAAAAAATCATTCATTCATATATTTATGAAATCCAATATTAAAATAATGTGAATCCTGTTAAACTGTATGCATATACTTACTATGGGAAAAAGAAATCAAATGGCGAACAAATTCAAGTTTGATCACATCTCGGCATATGACAGGCCCCGCAAGATTTATTGTTATTTTAGAAAGTTGAACTCTGCTACTACTTACTTCCCAAAGTTACAAGATGCTTACAAATGATTGGAAGCTTTTTTTATTTGCTTTTAAAGTTGGGCTTATTTTGTCAATTTTTTAATTTTTCATGAAAAGGGGGGCGGTTTGTTATACCCCTTAAAACTTCTTAAATCTTAACATTATTTGAAAATAATTAGACTAGACATATTGCTGCAATATATTACATATTAGGTATATCTGATTCAAATCTTAATGCATTACTTCATAGAAATTGTTGATTTTACTTGAAATTTGTCCTTTCTGCCTCCCCCCCCCCCATATGAAGGGGCCTCATGTCCCCATAACTATAACTATCTGGAGGCAAAAAATCATATGGATGATAATAGTTCCACCCAGGTATATAACATGCAAAGTATGAATAGATTCCACAGATCCCCATTTTCCGCCTATGTCTGGTTCTATCGTACACAGCCTCTTAATACCAAAACAATAAATTAAGAACGTGATCAGTGACTCTGTCAATAGATGGAGACTACCATAAAGTATCTGAACCTATGTCTAACTCAAAATGTCAGCAAAAAGAGTTCAGTAGTTTTTACGTTAAAGCATTGATACACTCATTCCCTATTCCGCAACCAATATTTTTTTTAATTTCTAGATACACGATTAACAGAAAAATCTCATCAACGATACTGTCATTAATCGAAGTTTTCGTAACCAAAGACTATATTGGCCTACAAGTAACATGTTTAGATAATAACATGGTGTTGCTGACCAAATATACCTGCTACAATGCCTCAGCACTCCTATAATATCTATGGAATTTAAATTTCTTTCTTGATTTATTTCCAGACCCTCCACCAGGCATTTTTTGTGAAAACCAAAATGAGATTACTTACATTGAAGATCACATAAGTAATACCATTAGGATTGAGTTTGTTGTCCTTACCATAGCCTCGGCTCACATGTAAATTATATATTGTATTATATTACCTTTTTATTAGGCTTTTTTAGTATTTGTAAAATATAGTGATCAGTGTTAAGAGTCTGTATCACTGGAAAATGGAATATTCTCATTGATAATTTTATAGACAAAGGCAATTTGAGAAATTTGAAAAAACACACCAAAAAAACTTAGATTGTTATTATCTTTTCAGATATATGCTGATATCATTTTCAATTTATACTGGTGCTTAAAGATACCTTTGTTTGCTAAATATTTCATTTGTTGTTTGCTTTCTAGATCTACCGATTACAACACATTTAAAGGGGGGAATGATGTCATTATGAATTATGAATATGTAGATAATTCCCAGAAATTAACACATTGGATAACTTTTGAAGGTTTACCAGAAGGAACCTACTCTGTAGGATTCATCGCAAACGGACGACATTTTCAAAGTAGATGTACAGCAGTAAAAACTGTCAAAAGTAAGATTACATTTATATTTTCTTCCTTTTTTAAATCCAGTTATTACCTAGGCTATTGGTTGATGGATACAAGTTGAGCGACAAACCCATTCTTTCGCGATTAGATATCTATTTATTTTATTTTAAAAAAATGTTGGTGTACACTCCTTGAAAATCGCAACATCTCGCTCTTTTCCGTGGTTTCTATGTAAAGGGCTAAAAAAGTATAATTTACAGTGAAAAAATGTATCGACCCTCTAAATAATTTAGAATATCCTTATCCTTTGATGCTGATAGGACAGTATGCTTACTCAGACTAGCTTACAAATCACTGTTAGTGATTGAACTTTTAAGTCAAAATCAATTATTTTATGTCATTATGAACCAAGAAAATCGAATTGAGACAATGATTTATCAGATGCCTATTACTGATAATACACTATCAACATTTAAGTTGCCATGTTATGACGGTATTCTTATTGTTGCTATGATTTATGTAAATGACGAAAATACTGTGTTATCTTTCTTAAATAAATAAGAGGTAGAAGTTTCTTTACTCATACTGTATTAAACTTAAATAGTCTGTTTAATTGTTTATGTAATAGAATTGTTTATATTCTATCATAAATTAGGTCATAGGGAAGATATGTTTTTAACTGATTAGGTAACCCTTTCTTAAAATACTTAAAATAGTTCAAAGAATAACCAATAGTAATACATGTACTCTAAAACAGACAACAACTGAATACTTTACTTATCAAATGCTGTAGTTCTTGAGTTGAAGAAAGTATTTTTTAATTTATTTTTTGGTGGTGTTATTTGAAATTTGTTTTTCTCCTCAAAAGTGTATGATTGCAGTTGGCCGCCAAGGCTAGAAAATGGCTTCATTGTTGGATCTACTCCTAACACTACCCTCATGAATACTGCAAGATATGAATGTAGCACAGGCTTCCACAATAATGGAGGACACTTAAGTTGTACATGTCTAATCCCAGGAATATGGGAACCTACTCCAGGACCTTGTAAAAGCAAGTATTTTTTTGATGAATATGAATATAATTTAGTTATAAATCATTCTGCGAATAAGAATCAAATATCATGCAGAATCATTTGACCAGGGTACGATTTACTACTAGTCCACTGGTCAGAGTCCAGTTTTTTCTAGTATTGGTTGGCTGAGATCAAGACCAGATGGTCTGACTATTCAGCAGAAATTTCAGCTCATCTTCTTTACTTCAGTGGTCCAGCTGAATATAGAAAGGTCCAGCTAGAATGTTTGACTAGCCCGTCCGTCTGTCCAAAAACAAGTAAACCGCACCCTGTTTGACTATTGCTTAAAGTTTTGAAAAGGCTTTCAAAATGCTTTCAAGTTGTGTCCGTCCCGACATAAAAGTTGCTGGTTGACATAACATGTTCCAAAGATATTTGAATTAAAATATTATAAGACACGGTTATTTTCATGCAAAGTCATAATGGTGCCTGTTATTGTTCTGGTGCTATTTGAACCATCATTCCTATTCCATGTATTCATTTAAAACAAAAATGCAAAATATATCATTGTATAATGTCATTTTGTTTTCAGAAATTACCTGTGGCCCATTGTTGGCCCCCGAGTTTGGTAATATTGCCTGTACTGACAGTGAAAATGCCTTTGGTACAATCTGTACCTTTTTCTGTAACCCAGGGTATATGATCAGAGCAGGCCACAAAAATAAAGCCATTTGTCTTGAGGATGGACAATGGGATAGCAACATCCCTGAATGTGTGGGTGAGAGATGGATTGTTTCTGAAACAGCAGATTTTGTCTAACTGGTGACATACATAACTGGTTGCATCTGTTTTCAAACTTTAACTCCACTAAAAACATGAACTGTATTGCATGATATAAGATTCTTTTTTTTCAAAGTTTGCTTGTTCATAGTTAAATTATATCATAATAGACCTGCCTTATAGATTCAAGGAAAACACTGGCATCAAATAATAGTACAAACAAATTAAAACATTTGACTGGTTGTTCAAAACCCAACTTACAGGAAAAAAATACGAAGTTTGTTATCATGAGCTGACACTTCAGTTATATCAAAATGAAATTAATAACAGATCTATTTGTCATTACTATCATTCAATTTTAGACATTGAACCTCCAGCTCTGATCAGCTGCCAAGAAGATATCATTCAGTATCTTGAGATGAACCAGACAAGTCAAAGAGTGTTCTATGACATTCCTATCTATATTGACAATTCTGAAGAGGACATCACCCCCAAGCTTGTGCAGGGTCAACAAATAGGCACATGGTTCTCACTAGGTCTTCATACTATCATCTTTTCTGGAGAAGATAGGTCTGGAAATGTAGGAAGAAGATGCATATTTTCTATAGATATAAGAGGTAGCTACTTTATATATACAATGAGATCATCATTAAAGGCGACTAATGGGCTCCAGTCTTTTGTCATAAAAAAATAACCGATTGGATGTCAGCACATTCAAATACTGTCCCTGATTTATCGCTCTATCTACCCCAGGGGTGGCATCTATTTTTTTATATCAATAAGATACAGCATAGGCATTGTTAGTCGTAAAGTAGCCAAATGTTCCTTATGAATTAACCAAAAATGTATCTACGTGGTTACAAAGTTTTTTTTATATGTTTTCATGGAAAAGGCACAATTATGAAAAATGTTTGAACAATATCATGTCTTTTTTACAGCTCACAAGTGTCCAAGAATAGATGCAAAAGCAATCGATCCATTTTTGATGGAGCCTAATTGTACCCTTGACAATTTCTATGGGTCAATATGTAGTTTTAAGTGTAACTATGATTTTGAACTAGATGGGGAACCAGCCACCATTTGTATGAAAGAGACCAATGGAATTGGATCATGGACTCACCAAAAATGGCCAAATTGTGTTGGTAAGAAATGTCAAGAGATTGAGTATGTATATAATTTACTACTACAATGCTTTTAATTGTTTATGTTAATTTAACAATTAATACATTCGAGAAACCCTTAAAAATGAGGACAGTTGTTTATTGTGGATATCTCATATAGAAGATTTTCATTCATCCTGAGGAGCTACTCTCAATACATAACTCTCACAGATAAGTACTTTTAACAGTATACCTACTACCCCCTCACTTGGTATTCATATGCAGATCCCTTGCAGTCAATTGATCATAAAAGAGTGGATATTTCAATTTTTTCACTGCTTCGAAATTCCTTTTTACAAAGAGCTTTTAATCACTGTCAACCAGAAACAATTTACAATTACATTTGGAAAAAGTTTCATTTTCTTTTAAGATTTAAACTTTAATTTATTGAAAAGCAATCAAAAACAAATCAGTTTAGAGTAGACGATAATATCTTGAAACCTTTTTTTCCTATTTATTGCAGTCCCAGTATGTCCAGCCTTGTTCTCAACAACAAATGGAACTCTGCATGAATATCAGTGGGTCCATGGACAATTACAGGCTCCATCATGTAACGAAGGGTTTGATGTGGACAGAAGGCTTGACCTCTATGCATGTGGAACTGGGAACACCGAATGGAGACCTAAACTTCCAATCCCAAATTGTCTAAGTAAATACATTTTAATCTAATCATCAATCTCTAGATACATGATTATACCTCCCCTCAATCTTAACATTGTTCAAAGGCATTTTGTGCTGCCCTCTACTTAATTTTATGCAAAGCTCTTAAAGAAGAAAAGTATAGACATTTCCAAATACCCAACTCAATCCCATTGTACTTGTTTAGACCTTCATAATTATGCATCTTTGTCATTGTATTTAAATGCTTACAGAATGTAATAAGATTAATGTAGATGGCACACTAGTCTTTTGAAACATGTTCATTTGAGGATTAGGATTAAATACTCCTGTTTAAAGCTAAAATAGGATTAAATACTCCTGTTTTAGCTTTAAACAAGAGTATTTAATCCTAATCCTCAAATGAACATGTTTCAAAAAGACTAGTGTGCTATGTACATTAGGTATTTCAAATTCATCTATTGAAACAGATATAACAAATGAGTGACAAAGTTAGACATGTACATTTGATATCAAACTTCAAAGCCTTCTAGAACGTTTTAATAGTAAAGAGTTCTCACTGACAATAAAAATCATAAAGCAAATTAAAACACATGTTTTTTTCATTTCAGAGGTTTCACAGGGTACACCAAAACTACTACAAGATATTCCAATATCATTAGAGGGTGGATGTACAGATCCAGCAATTATCCAAGGCCATGTGGATCCAATTATAAGAAGATTTATAACAGACAACTGCCCCAGTGGCGAAACCTGTAGGATAAATAGCATACTAGTAGAGTGTCCTACCAAGCAAAGGTCAAATAGAAGAACACGCTCTATTCAAATCAAGGTATATTTACATAATTATGATACATTTGTAATCATTGCAACTAAAAAATGTAGTTTCAGGTGATTTTATATGAAATGAATACTAAAGTATGTGTATTTTAATCATAATGGAGAACAGAATGTATACAAACTTTTTTCCTTTATCTTAAAAAGTTGGATATGAATGGTGGAGAAATGGAAGATGGAGATTACACTGACGTAGCAATTCAAACTTTGGAATTCCTTGATACTGTGGACAGAAAACTTGTGAGCAGGGCTTTTGATGGGGGACTGGTCTTCCCACCCCTCAATGGAAAGAATATAAACATCATCAAAGAAGAACTGATCTACGCAGCAGCTTTTGTGGACTGTCAACCAGGGCAGTCTATGACAGTTGGTGACAGTTTTGGCTGTGGTAAGGCAATACATAATACACAATGACAGTCTAGAGCAAAAATGTCCTTAGTCATTTTTTGGCAAAAATTAGTTAAGACTGCCATCCTTTGCACGATATCATGGCCCGCCTTTTTATCTATTTATAACAATTATATTAAATTTATTTCTAGGATTTCTGGGTACTTTAGTACAGTGGCCTAAGCCATTCAATGTAATGAAACCATGGTTTTCAAAAGGTCCCAGTCTGCCAAAAACATCAAAATCATCCTTAGCACCATCTAATTTTACTTTGTGTGTATCCTGATATGATTTTTCTTAGAAATTGTCCTTTTAAATGTTTAAACTGTCTAGTAAGATACTAACGTTTTTTTCTAAAGTATCTCAAAACGTCAAAAAATGACTTAGGCCATTTTTGCTCTAGACTGCCGACAAGTTCTTTTTTGTATCCATTATTATTAAAATAATTTCGTTCAGTTTGTTTTGTTCTATACTTTTACAATGCTAAAAGTGACAATTGATATGATAAGACACACAACTTGATATCAATTGTTTGATCAGGTCAGTTTAAATATTGACTTTCTTTGATGCTAGGTAACCAGCATGGGGAATCTTGTTCTAAAGTCTTTTATTTTTGCAGTTTCCTGTGGCCATGGGACTTATTTTGATGACAAGGAAAAGAAATGTTTAAATTGTCCAAGGGGTACTTACCAAGATGAGTCAGGACAAATGAGCTGTAAAACCTGTCCAACAGGCTCCTTTACACTGGAGGAAGGAAGCATTCAACTAGCAGACTGTCTTGGTAGGTTATAAGTTCAGAGAGCTACCAATAGGTGTCAATGGTATAAAATAAGAAAGCCACCAACTAACCAACTGTATTGGTTAGTAAAGTAGTACAACAATCTACCAACAGGTGTCAGTGGTGTGAAAGAAGGCAGCTTTTAACTAGCAGACTGCATGATTGATTCAGTGATAGTATAAATGATATTGATTTTTGATTTTAATGATACAGAGTGTGAATGCAGTGAATTGTTATTCAATTAATGTTGAATTATTGCTGATGGTTTAATTATCCATTGGTACTTGGAGCAATATTGATTGATCAAACATCTAGAAGAAACCAATGTACAGTTGTAATCAAATTTTTTTAGAAATGTGTAAGGCTGGTTCCAATTCAAGCACTGGTATGGTACCATGTCATTTATGCCCAATTGGAACATACCAAGAAGGTGTAGGAGAGACAGAGTGTAAAGAATGCCCCCCAGGTAGACTTACTCAACAAGAAGGAGGCAAGGAGCAAAGGGATTGCCAGGGTAAACAATCTTTAATGTTTGCCTCAAGACATTTATTTGTCCTTAGAGTGAAGTTCACAGACTTTGATAATAATAACTGTCTGTGTTATATATTGTATCTGAAATTTAAAAATTACATAGGTCACATTATTGGGGTGGGGTAGGCACAAGACAACATAATGTGGAATTGTGCATTTTTGTGTAGAGGTGTAAAGGGAGCCAATGTATTGTTTCATTGACACACCTTGATGCCTTGATGTGACAAGAACAAAATATATTTAAGATGCAACAATATCATCAATCTGGCACTATGTCTCTTCAACAATAAAATAATTCCTATCAATGTAGTTGTAGATCTGAAACTCTCTCAGGACTTTGATGACCACAATTTCAAGAATGTAGGCACAAACTTTAGCACAGCCATGGATTTAACCTTGACAATGAAGGTCAATGTTAATGAAGATAATACACCAGGATGCGCTCTAGTCACCATACAGAATCCAACAGAGAGTGATGTGACATTTGCTATAGGATACAATGATCAAGTGGTTACTGTCTACGTCAATGGGTGAGTATAAATGTCTAGCTTGTTTCACCATTCAGTAGAAAAGGGAATATAATATAATTTGGAGCTGTGTCAAGGAGTTTATGGTCAAAGAACAATACAGTAATGATTGAAAACTTATTCATTTTCTGTCTCTCACCAAACTTAAGCAAAATAGAGTAGAAACGATTTCAACCAAAATGCCATAATGCTAGAGTGATCCTAATTTTAAGAAATAAAATCCTGTTTTCAAACTGAAATTGGAACTATTCAAACCAATGCAAAGAGATGAAATGGTTTCAGATTAAAACTGAAGGTTCTATGGTCAGAATAACTATACTGTAATATTTTTTTTTAACTTTGTCTACTCTTCATTTTCCAGGAGGGTAATATCTAGAAACATAGTGTGGGATGAAGATTTGTGGAATTTAGTTCAGGCAGTGTATGTAGGTCAAGAACAAAGACTAACCTTGACCTTGAATGGTGACACAGTTCTAGAAGATTCTGCTATTTTCCCCTTTGATAAGGATGTAGATATTGTAATTGGAAACAAATGTGCAGGTAACTATACAATCATTTTATGTACTAATGTAAAAGTTGATGTTATCTTAAACGTTAACTAATATCTGGGCTAAATAGCTTAAGTACCATAAGAGCATTGATCAATCTTTAAAAAAATCAAAACCTACTCCACTGCAATGTCATGTGTCAATATAAGGTTATTTTGCACTGTCTCAATTGAATTAGCTTTTTTTTTTAAATTATGTTCAGATTAGAAAAGTACAGGTCCTAATTGTCTGTATCCACTGATGATAAAGATCTCGTGATGAGTATCGAAAGCTTTGAGGAATAAATCTTTCACACACAGTGCATCAAAAAAGTTTAGTTCAACATCTTAGAGATTATGTTGACAGTTCAAACAAAATCATTGATAGTTCCCTGTGATAATTAATTTTTATTTGGATCTCTGTAAGGCCGTATGACAAATCTCCATATTTGGAACACCGTGGAAGACCTAGATGACATCACTGACAGGTGTTATATCCCATACCAAGGGAGTGTTCTAGCCTGGGATTCTATCATAAGGAATATGAACATATCTGCATTCACCACAGCGCCATCTAGATGTAGAGGTAATGTTTATTCCTTGTCTCAACCAGTTATAACTGCTTTCTGATTTATTTAACCCAGGTACCTTTGGCACTCCATTCTATAGAAAAGAAACTATATGTACATAATTTATTCTTAATCATTTATCCAGATATAAACTTATGTGACCCTAATCCTTGTCTAAATGGTGGAAATTGTACAGAATACAACGATGGCAGTGGGTACTTTTGTAAGTGCCCAGACCGCCACCTGGGGTTTCATTGTGAAACTACAGTACCTTTCTGCACTCAAGATAGCTGCAAAAATGGGGGAACGTGTATGGAGCAAGAAAACGGATTTTCATGCAACTGCCTCCCTGCATTTTCAGGCGAAAATTGTGAATTGGTCAAAGGTGGGTATGTTTTTTTCAAATGGTAGTTGTTGGTTTATTGGTAGTTGAGTTTTTTTAATGATAATAATCTTATAAACCTTAACTGCCAAACACAAACGAGACATTTTCTGAATAATGTTCATTCACAAAAGAAAAGCGAACAACTTCTTTTATCATACCTAAAATGGTTTAATGCAAACCTGTTTTATCATTTGTGTAATCATTTGTAGTTAACCCATAAGATGCCTTGCAATTTGTTTACTTGTAATAGTGGTACATACAAATTAAATAAAAATAGTAGGGTTGAAGTTATAAGTTTGTTGTTTTATAGTTGATGGTGCATGGAGTGATTGGTCAGAATGGTCATTTTGCAGTAAGACCTGTGGTCAAGGAACTCAAGAAAGACAGCGATTATGTAACAACCCTGCACAATTGCATGGTGGGAAGGATTGTCTTGGTGACTCATCATCATTTACGGAATGTTTTGTAGAAGAGTGCAAAGGTTTGTCAAAATTAAGAATGTAGATTCCCTTTTGCACAGGACATCCACTAGATGGTGTTGTAGTTGTGCATAGGCTATGCCACACCATTTCAAGTGAATGAATACAAGTTTAGCAACAACATTATTTCTAAATAGAATATGATCAATATAAAACTAATGCTCTTACCCCAATATTCTTGTTCCAAATACTGTTATAAACAAGTAATTTTCTTGTCTTAGAATTTTAAGTTCAAATCGTTGATTCTGCTTTCTTTAAAAAAAAATGACCTTCAGAATGCACTGAAATATTGAATCCTGAAAATGGCACTGTGAATTGTGAAATTATTGGGGAAGAGAAAATTTGCAACCTCACTTGTGATGCTGGGTTTTCTCTGAATCGTTATGTAAGAGACAACTATACCTGTGGCCCAGATACAGGACATATCTGGACGGACCAAATTCCAGAAACTGATGTCTTCATTCCACCTAAATGTACAGGTTAGAACTGTTTTTTTTTCACTAATATCAAAATAAAACTAAGGCCATACCTAATTAACAAATAGTAATCTTTCATTTTAAATGTGTACGTTCAATGTTAGATACATATTTTAGAGGTCCAGGTCCCTGAAGAAACAGCTGTAACCTATGAGGTGGTCTACCCAGGGTTGAACTGTGACCCAAATAAACAGTCAAGGCAAGAAGCTGCAATCAAAGAAAAAGTGAAAAGCGTGGTCGAAAATATCCCATGTATTAGAAAAAAAACATGTGACTACTCTATCAGAATGGACTCATGTTCAAGGGCGAAAAGGTCACCTTCAAACTCTGGGGTTGTGTACATAGATGTCAGCACTAGCAATAGACAAGGAGGATATTCGACAGGTAAATCATAATGTTTATAGTGAATTGATTCAAGCAGTAACATAAAGAGGGGGGGGGTGTGTAATAGTGAACAGTCATCCAATGAAGACTTTTCACGGTACAAGTTAGTCACTGATGGAAAACATGGCATTGATTCTATTTAAAGGTATACTCAACTAAACCTTGAATGATAATCTTAGTTTATTGGTTCACCATCAGCCTTTGTATAAAGCTTGTCAGTTTAAAAGGCTTCCAGCACTCTTAAATCAATTAGTCTGACATATGTGTGGGGCCTTTAAGGAAATTTCATTAACCTCACCAAGTCATTGTAACAGTTGATTATTTGGCATATTTTCTCAACAGGTGAAACTCCTGAAAATTTAGTGACATATTATGTCCAATCAGTCCATATGGAAGTATCCAGACTAGTGATCATAAACAAGACGGAAGGTGGAGACATGGATGTAGAGGTAGATGGAAACAAACTCTCAGTGGATCCCAAGGAATCTGACTTTTCTGCAACATTCCGCTGTAGGGGTGCTATGAGATTTGATGCATTATGTGGTGAGGGTTTATTTTTAGTTTGTAATGAAATTATTGAACCACAGTTCTGTTTAATACAAATGTTTCAGATTTTTCTGTAGCCAAAACAAGGACAGATTGAAATCTGCAAAATAATCATTCGCCTAATCAAATTTTACAAACCTCTCAACAAATAAGACAGTATAGGATATTTAGAAATACCCTGGAAAAAGGTTTTCATGAATTATCTTCCTGGAGGATGAATCACATTAGCAAAAGAAAGATATGATGAAAATATATCTGATATTTTGTTTTTGTTCAGTGGCCTGTGGGGTGGGTCAGTATAAAGATGGAAATGCTTGTTATCCATGTAAAAAAGGGACTTATCAACCCAATATGAGGCAGGAAGAATGTCTGCTGTGTCCTGCTGGCTTGACAACCAATGATACAGAGGCGACATCTATAGATGACTGCTTTGGTAAGTTAGTCTTTGAGGTGAACAAATCAATGTTTAACTCAATGTTAGATTATTAATTAGGCTTTATTATTAATTTAGCGGTGCAAGGCTGTATTTTGGGGATTGGGATTTTTTAGCATTTACTTTAACATCAAATATAGACATCAAGATCAATTCAGACCTTTCAAACATACATTTCTTGTCAGCGATAGAGAGCAATAAAGTAGTTATTTTATACAATACAAGATATGGATGCTATTCTATGCAAATTGAATATTTTTGGATTACAATAACATTCTATAAATACAATAATTGGCTGGCCAAACCAATTTGTTTTGCCCCCCAAAAAATAATGATTGAAGTATCAATTATTAAAATGACATAATTCTTATTCATTTGAAAGCAGGTAAAGATGAACATTGCTTAACAGCTATCTCAGCAAACCTTCTTATATTTGTTATGCCATTTTGCTGTAAGAAAGAAAAAACAATTCAGTAGGGAAACAAACAAAAAAATGGTCATATGATTTTGTCGTTTTCAAACCATTAATAAGATGGTTCTTTATTGTGTAAGGTGTTCCTGAAAGTGAAAGCAACCATGACAGCCTTGGCCTCAAAATTGGACTTCCTATCCTGGTGTGGGCTATTGTTGCAACCTCAGTTATGATATTTGTTGTCAGAAACAAAAGGAATGAAGAAGGAAAGGAAGAAGGTAAAAATGATTGTCATTGCTATAACCAATCTAAGAGGGGCAATTCATAATGTGGCTACTTTCTTCAGAGCAATATGAATGTAGTTTTATAGCTTGCCTTGATCATTTCAAGTTACTAGAACAATAATCATTAAAAACTTCATAGATTAAACATCAAACCATGAATATTATAAACATAATCTGAGACAAAATTTGCATTCCTCTTATAATTGGAGGCCTAACTAACTATGATAATGTTGTAAACTATACAATTTGAGATATGATTTAGAAAATAAATCCTATCTGTTTTTTGGGTTTTTTTTTTGCAGAAGAATGGTTTGCCAACAAAAGGCTTAGTCCCAGACCAAATCAGAATAAAGCTTATTTAGAAGATTCTAGCCAACAAATGGATGATATGGATTGCTGATTCTTCAGAGAACTATTTGGCAATGTGTCAATTTTCTGCCACCACTAGATGGAGAAATTATTTGAAACATTTTTGTTACTGTGCTATTCTTCCTTTGTTTGAAAGGATAACAAAAATGTCAGCCAAATTAGAATTGAGAAACATACTTGAACATTTTTCCTTATTGTATTGATAATAGATTCAAGATTTGTTGCCATTGGAGTAATAAGAAAATTCTGTTTAAATAGTTGATAGTTTAAAATCTTCTATTATACTCATCATTTATATAATCTTTAAAATAATGACATTTTTGATTAAATTTATGATTCCAATAGTGTTTTTGTTATTTATTTATTTGAGATAGGTGAAAAGGAGCAATGGAATATTGAATCTGTAAAGGGGGAAGGGTGGTAAAGGTATTCTAACTGATACTCTTAGTCACCACCAATGAATCTGCCTATTTTATAGAAGCTCATCTGTACATTATAATGCACTGTAATTATTGAAATATTTATTATCAAAGCTTTCGGGAAAATAGGCCCCCAGGTGGCGAAACTATCACGAAGATACACTTAGCCAAAACAAAGAGGAAAGGAATTTTCAAACAAATTATCAATGCACCTGACTAGCTCTTGGGGACTTTATTATGTTTTTGTTTCTTACCTTATTACATTCCCCAATATTGTAGATTCTGCACGATTTGTTGTCAGGCCAGCAGGACATCGCAAACGTTCTTACTGTCTAAGTTACATAGTATCTGACTCACTGTGTCAGGATAAGTATTATCCTTTTCATTCAAGCATAGCGTTTTACAATTTGGCATTATATTGTGTATGTAATAAAATTGCAAATGTGCTATATACCCAGGCATTATTTTGTGAAAGGGTGTATTACTATGTCTGTCACTAGATTCAAGCATTTTCTCATGGTTAATTACACACCCTATGGGTTGATAAGTCCCTCCTTTACATGGATAGCAGGCATCCCCCTCTTTGTACGGATCATCTCCACAGACCACTGAAATATATCCTTTCTTCCAAAATAGCCATATTTCGATTTTATATGACTTTGGTTCATGCAGCATATTGTCGCGAAATTCTTGT
>JAVSBT010499851.1:0-18287 GCA_033118115.1 Pharyngocirrus eroticus
AGGATAGAAGAGGGATTTATCCACACCTCTATGCTAACTCTTCTACTTCTTTTACTATACACATGTAGATATTTTTGGCTTCACTGCCTCCTCAGCTGTATAAGTGGAACTTTACATCAAAATGCAAAAAATATTAATAGATCATAGTTTTTATGACTCAAATCTTTAATTCATTTTATCTTAGATTTATAAAAAAACAAATTTTGGCTATTGAAAGTGATCAAAGTAGGGTAAAATATCAGAATTGCAATTTTTGCAGCTACTTCCATTAATTTAAACGCAGAAAAACTTTTTTCAGTAAAATTAGGTTACGTAGGTAAGAGTCGGCTCTAAAGATCATGTTTTGATACATTTTAAAAGTCAATTCTTTGTTAAGGAAAAAGTCAGGATTTTTTTTTGTGGTCGCTTTTTTGTGTGTTTTTTTTACACCAAAAACTGTTTACGAAAAAAAATATAATCTTATAACAGACCCTCTTCTATTCTAGAGTTCTCAAATTTCAAGATTTTGTCCTTTATGTCTCTTTGAAGTCTAGTTTTTGCAGCCTCTTTGTTGTTTTCTGTTTCTTTTGGTTCACGAAAAATAATAAATTGAGGCACAAATGACAAAAATATTGTTGCAAGTGTACCTCCATATTGAGAGGTCCTTTTGTCGTACAGTGTAAAGACTGCATAAATCCCAATAGAGATAAATGAGTAAAGGATAAAAAGTTTGACAAGTGTTTTCAATACAGTCACTCTAACTGGTTGGATTTTTTGAATGACATAATCCAAAAGCTTTATGGGAATGCCTTTTTGTTGACAGTAATAACAATATTTCATTGGAGTACCAACCATAGGGTTCAATTGGACGTGTTGGTTTTCTTGTTCAAATGTGGTATAAGAATCACAAATTAAGTAAAACAGTTTAATATATCCCTGGCTGAATTCCATTATAATTTTTGTTGTGTAGTATATAAATGAAATGATCATAACAGCATATATCATGCCTTGGTCAGGATTGGCTATAAATCCCATGAATATATAGAATATAAAATAATTCACAAAACTGCAAATGGTAATGAATAATTTGGAAGCTATGGCAAACATGAAAAGAAATAGAAGTATTAGAAAAGCATAAGCCATAAATTTTAGTGCCCTGTTAAGTGATTGGGGTATGAATTGAATTCTGGTGTAAAGTAATAAAATCCAGGTAAAATAGAATATAGGGAGGCCATTGAAAAACAGAGTAAAGAGAAATTCCAGGATACATACACAAAAAAATAGCAAGTACATTGGCACAGCTAGAATACAAAATATAATTTTACCATGTATAGAAGACATGAAGTTATCCTTTAATTTGGTTCCTCTTCCCTTCCACACTTGAAAACAATATTTCCAATAATTGGCATTGAAAATCATGAATACTCTTGTCTGTAGTTCTGCAGCTACATATGCATACTCTCCTTTAAGTGTTACAGATGGTGTACTTGTAAGCTTGGCTTTAACAATCTGGTTTGGAAGAAGGATCTTTAACGGGGCCATATCAATATCATTGGATTTCTCAATAGCTTTAGTCAAAGATCTTGGCAAATTAGGAGAAAATGAAAGTCCAAGAAGAAAGAAGAACAAAAATACAAACAAATTGATTTCTGCCCCTCCAATGAAACCATGAGTGTTTTCATAACACGCCCTTATTCCAAAATAAAAGCAAGCATATCTTATTGGAATATCATTCTTCAATGACTTGTTTAAAATATCGTTTTGATATTTGTAGTACATGAAACTTATGATTAGGACCAAAAATGGCCAGAATAAAACAAATACAATTCTTCTGGATCTTGAAAACCAAGAGCCATTGAAGCAAAACAAAATATATTTTAGAAATTGTGAAATACTTTTACAGGGTTCGCACATATAAATATAAGCAGAGTCTTTCTCATTTTTATCGCCGAATACTTCTACATCATGGGAAATTGTCGGTTGCAATTTACATGTCTTTTTTAGTTTTGGAGTCCATTGCAGAGAAAGTGGTAAAAGGAAAAACAATAAGATCCCAAGACTTGCTATGATTATTACCACTGGGCTTTCATTTACCCCTTTTCCACATATTACTTCTTTATTTGATGCAATCGAACAGCATTCGTGTGCTTCATAGTTGTAACTTTCAGAAAAAGCATGACTAAGGTAATACCACACAGGCCCATACATTTGGTTAATGTCATTCAGTATGTCATAACACATTAAAGAAGTGTTTGTATAGAAGTTACTCTGAGGAACAGCTTGATACAGTGCTGTGGCAATCATGGTTTGAACACTGATATTTCCAAAAATCAGGACACATGGTTTGTTTGGAGAATTCAGTTTTACTGAAATTTGGGTAGTCTTAACGGTCATTAGTCCAAGTGACGCCAAATTGGCATCAAAGTGAAAGTTTATAAAACTTGATTTTCCTAAAAGACCAACTTTTTGAGCCCATACCCACTGCAAAGGACTGAAGAGAGTTTTGTTCCTGACTGTATAGTTGATGTTGTCTGACAGTTCTAGCTTGATATTGATGATACTCAGGTCTTCTTGTTCGAGATAGTATTGAAACTTTCCCAAAGAATCAGTATCTAGAGTCATGTTGCTGCATTCTTCTTCCTGGTTATTTTTTACCATATTAGTGTCTGTGACAATGTTATTCTGGCATCTCACAACATTCTGTGTGATAAATGTCATAAAAATAACAACTCTGAAGAAATGAACACATAGTGTCCTACCTTTGAGGTTGCTGGTTCTAATAAAAGGTGACATGACTGCTTCAAATTCAAGCTTTGGAATCTGTTGTAGCTGTTGTATATTCTGTAAAACTTTCAACTTTCTTCTTAAAGTGTTTTTTTTAACTTACCCTACAAGGAAGTACATATATGTACATATATGTACATATACTGAACAAAAAAAGAAATGCATAATTATGATTTCTATTTTATTTAGGAAGTGTAATTCTGAGTGGCTCCATATTTCATATTTTTTTTCTATTTGAGGCAGAAATAGTATGCTTTTTGCCTAGAATTCTAGGAATACTTAAGGTATGATAGATCTGCCCATCTGATAGATGGGATATTCCTAGAAGGGATAGAGAGTACAAACCCTACTAGGACTTTTCTTGGGTCGGTGACAATAAAACCACACATTAAATGTACCACATTATTGCTAACATACAAGATATTAAGAGGTTAGAAGATGGAGTGATCCACCAATCTGCTGTGAGTTGCTAAATGTGTATGCTTGCCTATGCTAATAAATTATATTTTGGCACTCTAGAAACGAGTGTCAATCATCAATAAGTCACCACTCAACCCTTCTCAAGACACTGCCCCTTCCAAATGTTACCTTGTGGAAGACTTTGGTATCAGCAAAAGCCCTGTTTCCTGATTCAGCACACTTTGCCTGCCAGCATCCAGAACATTTTGAATAATGTGACTCCCTGGGAATACTTTTTTATCTCTTTCATTATCTTTTTCATTTTTTTGCCTTAACTTACAAATATTGTTGAAAACTGATGATTTAATGTATATCAAGTGATTTTTTTTAACTTTTTAAGGAGCAGATGTTAATATATTGCAAGAAACTAGTAGGTTATGTGTTTCTTTTTTTGTTCAGTATAATATATAATGTCATGTATTATGATATGCATGGTTGAATACATGTATGTGTTGTTATGGGTGTGGTATAGGGGCTGCCCTAAACTGAATAGATTCATATACAAAGTATAAACAGAAATGTGAATGAAGAAAATGAAGAGATGGTTTTGTATGATAGTGATGATTACAATGAAGGTAGTTCATTTCTAGTTGAAGATAAGTTTAAGGTTAGAACATTTCTTTTACATACTTGGTACAGATAAAACAATAGAAAGAAAACAGTTGATGTTACATTTCTATTTATCATTGTATGTAATAATAATAATGAAAGGTTCCAGACTGGTCCACACCTAGTGGATGGACAGAAGACAAAGCAATCCAATATTGCTGGGAAAACATCCAGCAGACAGAAGTTGGCTTGACTTGTTCAAAAATTGTGCCTGGGTGTATCAATAGATGGCGCTGTGGGTATATGTATTCAAGATTTTGAAGATTTCAGATTTGTCATGTCATGTCATATCAGAGACATTGAGGTATGCAAAATGCATATGTTATCATGGATTAATATTTGATTAATATCAATAATCATGAAACACATTTGGAATAATTATTCATGTAAGAACATTGCTGTTCTGTTTCCATATGATATTTCTTCTATTTTCAAAATAATTACAAAAATGTATGTTTAATGTCACATATTTTTACTTTTGTGATTCCCAGGTTTCAGGTGATAATTCTACCACAAGAGGAAGGACCGTAGTATCTTAGTGCAATCAATGAATATTCAGGACAAATAAGATGTCAACTCCCACCAAGATCAAAAGAAGTCTTTTATGAAGAGTTCTATGTAACAGCAAGTAATGATGGCATGAATGCAGGCACAGAGTTTTACTATGGAAGATATCATTCAGATTGCGCTATCTGTAATGGAACAAACAAATCATGCAAGGTAAGGTTTTCATTTGATTTTTTTCATTAATTGGGAAAACGATTCAAATAAGAAGTTTCAAAAGGAGAATTTAAATGATACTTGATAAATGCCCACCTTCAACATATCAGATAAGGAATACTTGGGGGGGGGGGAGGGTATGATTTCAGATGTGGTATTATATACCTTGTGAAAGTCTATTCTAAAATGTAATGAAAGATAACTCAATTCAATATGGGAATAGAGATAAAAAGTTAGGAATATAAAAATTGGCCTATCGCATAATTGACAATGACCCATTCACCAGTAATTGAGGACATGATCTATGGCGATGTTCTCTTCAGAGATTTTACTCATGTATTTTACTGGGATATCAATGAATAATTTGACATGTACATGATATTAGAAACTTACAATTAAAATAGCTGTCCAAAGTGAAATTTAAATCAAGTTGTCTCAATTAAAAAAATAATCAAGAACACAAACTTTTATGAATTAAACTTTATTTTACTTTTTCTCCCAATAAATGACACTGAATGACATGTTGGCTGAAGGTTAATTTCTCACATATAACATTTTCATTTGCTTTCAAATAATTGTCATGACTAGTGGTATTTTCAATGTAATAAAATGAAAAAAATCTGGGAACCAAGTTGTTCTACTCTAGTACTTTCAAAGTGTGTTTTCTTTCTTAGTTCCTGCATTCTTGGAATGTTATTAAATCAAAATGTCATTACCTTATTACAAATAACATGACTGTTTTAAGTTTTTTGTTTCGTCAGCTTTGTCACATGAATTAAGACTACGAATCCTATTGAGGACAATAGAAGCTTGGCACACATATAAAAGGATCACTTTATATCATGTAATAAATGTATTAATTATCATTATTATTAAATATGGGTGTGATTTGTGACAGACCTCTGCTACAACATGAAGGTTTAAGTCTATACAGCCAATAATAAGCCCAGAAATTGAATACATTACACATCAAGTTATCAATCAATTGTCATTTTTTATTCCTTCAATTACATTATATTAATAAATGGATACACCAAACAGTAGTCTCTGATTGATGTAGATACATTTTACACAATGCACTCATCAAACTGTAATGTAATTGTTACAAAATCCTCTTCATCATGAACACTTCAAATGTATTCATATCACTAGATCACACACTAGTCTTTTCTTAGACTACAACAGCTCACTCCCAATCATCTATCAGGGTGTTAACAAAAAAAGACATTCTGTGTGTGTGCAGAGCTGTGTTGACTGCATTTGTGCACCTTCTAAGACACTCGAAATGCTATGTACAACAAAACACTATACTATAAGAACTGCATTTGTATAATGAAAGGTTCCAAGAACTCTAGGGATGAACAATGACATGAGCTGATGTGAAAGAGCTGTTTGAAGAAAAGTTTTGAATAGATCTTGATGCTGTTATCCTCTTTTAGAACACAAAATTCCATGAAAGAACTTCCTTTTTTGGTATAAGAATTCAATGACGATATTTTCCTTCAGAGGCAAACACAAGTAAAACTGAAGTATATTAAAAAATTGAATTATTTTACCTTTATTTGATTAATCTTAATTTGGA
Source organism: Pharyngocirrus eroticus (assembly GCA_033118115.1). Classification (NCBI taxonomy): domain Eukaryota; kingdom Metazoa; phylum Annelida; class Polychaeta; family Saccocirridae; genus Pharyngocirrus; species Pharyngocirrus eroticus. Next base: position 6,134 of record JAVSBT010499851.1, read on the forward strand.
ATGTCAGCTACCAAGTTGAATCGACATTGAAGAATAAATACATAACCTGGTGATCTGATTTGTCTGTCTGGAACTGAATTTATCCATAGGGTAAAAAAAACTGTAGTACATAGTGCAACAACGTTTTTTGGGAGCTTTTTTTTGTAAATAGTCTATCTAATAATAAAAATAAAATAACTTAATAAAAAGTAACAATAAGTAGATTCTTTAAATCCTAATTAACACAAATAACAATCTTGTATTGGTCACACATCATTCATACCATGTCCACACTAAGACATCTCTAGCAGCAAGACCTGGGTCCTCCTGGGACTATCAAACACATTCGGTCATTGCTTTTATCGATATTTTTAGCGAATAAGAATTTAGATACATCATGAGCGACTGGAGAAAAAAACAAAAACTAAGCTTTCGATACTCTTCACAAGATCTTGATCACTGCAAAGTGCCTCATAAATTTTTTTGTTTTATTCGGAATTCCTAATGTTATAATGCACAGATGAGCTCACATCTAAGTATTGATATTTGTGTTGCTGCAATGAGTTTGTTTGACATAATTTCTGATTCTAGGTCCATGCAATGACTGTTGATTTATGATGGTTTCTTTCGGTTTGTTTCAAGTAATGATAATGAATTAAAATAAGTTAAGCTAGGGCATTTCTTACAGTATGATAGCTCTTTGCAGTTGTAAGTTTTTCATGTTACCATATAAATGATTAAACTTCAAAGAAGTGAAAAATGGAATTGATTAATGGTATATTTGTAATATGATATTATATGCCAACACAATCCACTTGCTAGTAGAATATTATTCCATGGTGCATACAGATATTATGATCCAAAATCAACATGTACATTTTAAGTACACTTTCAGTTATTTTTTAAACACGATATCAGCAAAAACATATTAGCATTATCGTGAATAGAGTAAATTAAATGGATGAACATACAAAAACCCAACAATACTTTCTTTTAAATTTCAAAACAGTGACCTGCTAGCCTTTCCAGGGTAAGACTATTTTTAGGACCTTTGTTCCAATACACCCAGAAATATAAGTGGCCTAAAAAAAGCTAAACTCCATTTAGTTTTGTGAGTTATTCTTCTCATATTTTTCACCTCAAGGCAAGTTAAAGCAAAGGAAAATGATAGTAAAATTTTGATATTGTCTTACTTTTAAAATGATGTTGTAGGTTCCTATAGAAGTATCTTAAGCACTTTAGGCGATATTAAATACTATTTAATGAAATTTAAGTAACAACATTTAAGAATTTTCAAATAACTGTATGCACCAGGTCACAATTAAAACTTGCAAGTATTTTCTACTTAAATTTTTTTCATCAAAGTCTGACATACCTGCTCGACGAAAGGGATTAAATTGTTGTGATTGTGATAATCCTAACAATAATGCAAGGGCGCTGATTGAAAAAGAGCAGCCATGTTCTAGTGTGGACAGTTTAACACTCACACAAGCACACGAGACATTAACTTAAATATAAAGGTTTTACCATCTGCCTTAAATCCTGTCAAATATTTCAATTTATGTCCTAATGAGGTTCTCTGGTTGTAATATTACGCTTAGTTCAAATCCTTATATTACCATAGTTACACAAACTGAAGAAAAAGATCTTCCATAGCTGTATTACGCAAATATGTGGGGTTCTTTTTTTTAAATCTCCGATTTCGTTTAGGTCTCTGAATGAAAATGGTTGATTAGTCCTTGTAGAGACTCGTTTAAGATCTGATTGGCATCCAATGGATGAAAATACTGGCTTTATGTCTACAAGTTCAACTGTTGTGTAACTACTGCAATAAATAATTACAAAAAAAATATATTTAAGATTTGCGTCAATTAAATTTTGATTACAAATATTTGGTGGTGATTCTTTTTACAATTCAAGAAAATAAAAATACATGTAGACGATTTAGGAATAGCTGGACTAATTAAAATTCCCATATCACTGGTCTATGAAGCAACTGAAGATTTTACAGGATCATACCCCTCAAAAAGTATAAAGTTTAAAAAGCAAGATTTTGAAACTAAGAGCACACAAGTGATTTCTATATCAGCGATACAGGGACTTTCATTTCTAAGAGCACTGCTAGTGATTTTTTAAGACTATTTCCTATACAACCAATCTTCTGAAACACCCTGTAATTGCCAACAAGGACCAAATCAGTAAAATCCTATTTCATACATCCTATTTTTTTGGCATTTGGATGGACTATAGCAATTCAAATAGTTTTGATCAATACTAGACTTGATAACATTGACTGCAAAATACTGACTCTTTTAGTTGATTAGTACCTCAGTGACACTGGAGTAGAGATCCTGTCAGACCTGAATATTTGCTAAAATAAGGTTTGATGACAAATCTACTGCACTTTTTGCCATGAATATTTGATGGAATAGTAACAATCACAATATCATTTTTATATTTTAAAAAAAACCTGATGTGTTCATCAGCTGCAGGAAAGATTCTAGGATTTATTCTGGGCTGCTGCTATAGGACATGACCATATTCCAAGGCAGAACCTCCAAGGATATTCTGCACATATGCTCATCCAGGTGATTTGTCGATGATAAAAATTAGCTGAAAAACATCTACCACATCTACCACTGCAATTTGGACAAGAAAGCTATAACAGAATCATTTTCATACCAGTCACAGACAGGCCCAAAAATGACATGCGCAAAATAAACTGGTACAAAAACTTCAAATGCTGTACTGCGTTCTGACACATAGAATGGTTTGCTTAAATTAGAATATATACAAAAGGGTAGATGTCATTGATAAACACACCTCAAAATGAAGTGTAGTCTTTTTTTTTTTCAATCAAATGTACAAGGCATTATTACTTCCATCATTTCAAGGACAGCACACAAAGACAGAATGTACATCAAACCTTCTTAATTGTTTTCAATATGCACCATAGTGACTAGACAACAAAATGTATATAGAGAATCTTTACCGATTACGGATGCTCTACATAACAACAAAGAAAAAAAAAAGACATTATTTCTTTTACTGTACAAGGGGTGATTAATTTACATGTTATAATTGCAAGATGTAACATTGTTTTCTTTTATATATATATGTCACCTTCTTTATATATATATACATGTGTATACATATAAAACACACTTTGTAAACAACAAGTAATCTGTGTCTCTAACACATAGCTCTTGTTGCGAGTTTTCAAAGCAGTGCTTTGATATAATTTGTTTATATTTGTGTATATAAATAAGTTCTCCTATCTGATTGAGGCACATTTTAACCAGCCAATGAAATGTTGCCATTCAACCAATCATTCTACTGTACACAGTCACATGATTTTGTGTCCTGAGAACACAAGCTGAATACAACCACACAACACAAAATAGAAAAGAAAATGAAACTTTGGGAGAGTACATCTTCAAAACTTTTAAGATTACAATGTCTCACTAACACTGAGCCTCATTTGGGACAAAAGGTTTTGCAGAAAATATAAGTCGGTCAGTATTGACGCCTTCTTAATCCACGACAAAGTGGATCAATTTCTTATTATCCATGGTTTATAGGCTAATTCCATTAGGTGTGTCTAACATCACATTTTTTTTGGCAGCTCATCTTTTGAATGACTGACCTCACATCAAAACATCCTTTTTTGTTCACATTTAATCCATAAGTTTAGTCCCCCACTACATCGTAATTGATGCTCCACCAATAAACATGTCACATGAGCTTAAAATATTTACATTATCTCTTTCTATATATATATATTTATATATATCCATGTCTGAAGAATGAGAACAAAATATAATGATGATTCCTTATTCGAAAGTATACAAGTAAACATGTATGATAACACTTGCAGCCTACTGCAGCTCAAGCTGATCTTCTATAGTTCCATCAACTTTCACTACAGACCACAAAATGAACTTTGCAAAATATCCAAATATCAAACACTAAAATTTGATGTATCTTCTATCACTTGATTTGATCCCTTACAACATGCACAAATACCCCCCAAAAAACAGGAACATGGCTTCTCTGTAGAGCTTTTTTCTTTGCCTCCGATCATGCATAATATCTCTTGATGAGTAGATTTGATGAGCACACAAGTATTCCAGAAAGTACTATCCAGTCTCTTCTATCCAAAAAAATCCAGACAAACATCCTCTTTGTTGTTGCATTAGCATTTGTAAATGTACCACCAGTATGCACTCTTTTCACATGTAGCATTATCACATCAGTTAAACTTTTTTGAATTCATGAGGTAATGAAATTGCATTATTATTTATATGTACCCTTGACTAATATAATATTGTGTAATACTTTTAATCTGACTTCTTCTACACCAGGTGCTGATGACAGCTTTTGTTTCTGTTTTTTCCTTCTTTAATCAAAATGCCACATATAAGTAAACATTCGTATTTCATTTCTCCAGTAGTCTTCTGAAGCAGCTTTTCCTTTTTTTGTTGAAAACAATGATGTATCAGGGTATGTGTGAGGGTGCGTGTGTGGGTTCATAAATATAATCTATACATCCTAGCCATGATCTGGTCAAATGTTATATCCTTTTTGGTTGATGTTGTATGTGGTCAGTTGTTCCCTCAAAGCACAGATTCCTAGTGCGCTTGAGATTGAGAGCTTTACCATGAGCACCATACCAGCATGATTTGTTCTAACTTCCATTACTATTCCTGTGTTCAATTGGGTTGTGACTAATAGGTACTCCATCGCCAGCCCCCATATCAACCCCAAGCCCAAAGTCTGCTCCATATTTGTTGCGTACTTTTTTGTTCATGTTGGCCATAATTTGAGCAGACAGTTTGAACCCACTTATAATTTCATCTTTCCATTGGTTGATTAACACACGATCCTGCAATCGGAAGAAAAAAACACAACACATTGATCAAGTCAAACAATTTTATAAAGTCATGAAAATTAAAACAGTACTTAGCAATCAGAATGGTAGCAGCAAGTTCCAACATTCTAGTTTACTTGAATCATAAAATAACTTTCAATTTCATCTATCCATTCAATCTCTTTAACATCCAATCTCTAAAATGACTTACTTTCTTCCTACAATTTAATGGTATTAATAATAAGACAATAATCAACATACAGCAAAATTATATAAGTACAATCTTATCCTGTAGAGCTTCCGGACTAAATAGATTACAGTTATATATAGCAAATACTTACCGGTGATGTGATGGCTAATTTACTGTCATTTTTCAAATGTATAACGATGCAATTTTCTGTCTTGTTAAGCTTTTGGAAATCTTGTATCACTTCTTTAATATCCATCATTGGAATAAGCTTCATAAAAAAAGGTAAAAATATTGATATATTATCAACAACACAACATCCTAAAATGGTGTAGCACAATCCCTTTAAACAATAATGAAAACTCCCAAGATCATGTTTGCTTGATATTTATTTTCAAGTCTAACACATGTTATACTATATTTTCCAGCTATATTTCATAGTCAAAAGCTTAAATCATACTATTGACATTGATCACAGTTCAGATGAATTTACATAAGACTAATTCTTTTCACATTGTAAAAACATTGTCATTCAACAATCCAGAAAATGACTTTCAAAGTCTTGCTTGTACCCACCTCTACTCCTTTACTTTTGACTATCTGCCCATCTCTGTTCTTGTGATAGAATTCTAATCTATTTGGATATAATTTCAAATGTTTCTTTTGCCATGTTTGTAAGAAAGGACCACCTAGTTTTAGAACTTCCCCTTCCACTATGCAGTCCGTGGGTCCGACTGTCAAGAAAAAGAAAAAAAAACATATGAAAGTGTGAAGGTAGACAACAGTACAGTGGGGTTAAACCAAATTGCTTTGGTTATTTGTCTCTGAAGGCCTACTTTTTAACATCTAATCATTCCCCAACCCCCAAAAAACAACCTCGCATTGAGTTTCATTTGATAAATCATCCACTCAATATTTTATAACTAGATCTTAAACATCAAGAAAAAAGAGAGGGCTTAGAATCTAAATTTTTTTAAATATATCTTAAAAACTATAACACCAAACAATTTGGAACTTTGAAAGAAATCAAAAAATTCCATAACATTCAATAGGTGATATACTTCTTCTATGTCTCCTTACAAAAGCGTGAACTCGTACTCTTCGTCTTGCTGTTAATGAAAAATTACAAAAACAGGGACTTTACAGCTAAGACAGTTTTTTTCTAATGGCATGGGGCACAACTTGATCAATATGATTATAAGAAGTTTTAAAAAGACACAACATGTTAATATGTTTTATCTGTGACTAATTCACCTGACAGATGATAATATTAATCTCTTTTCGTACCTGTATTGGGTACATTCAAAGACTTTGTGAACATTATATATATATTGTGTATCACTTTACAAAGTAAAAGATAACAAGCCAATCTCCTCGATGTCAAATTGAAATTTGACCTAATATGTATTACAATACTACTCTTACTCCTACCATTTAACCTTTCAGTGTCTTGAATTACTTGATGGCCCTCTATACTTACAGCTTTCTTCGGCATCGTCTATTTTTGGTTTTTGCTTCTTTTTCTGTTCTATTTTGTCTGTGTCTTGGTTGATGGTATCAAATACTGTTTCTGCTACTTCTTGCTGCCATCTTTCAGAGACAACAAGGGGGAAATTTTTGTAAAGTTCTTGATCTGCCTCTGTTAACTATTTTCAGAAATACAAAATGACAAGGAGATTAAACAGAATGTCTAAATAGGTAGAAGAGTGCTACAGTGATTTCATGTCTATTTGCTTTAAAACATGCAAAATATCATACAATCATCTACGATTTCGATTAAAAATTTCAATTCAATTTACTTCAAAACCCTATTCATTTATCTGTTTATAGTTTGTTTGTTTTTATTATTTAAGAATTCTTTAAAACCCATTCAGCTTGCTGTTCTTCCATGGGGGCCCTGGTGTTGATTCATGTAACACCTATGTAAGCCTGGGTAACATGTCACTCACCATTGCTATTCAACTTTTAACACAGTTTTCATATTATTATAAGACTAAGTCCCCTTTGAATGTACTTTACCTTGATACCCTTTGTGTCTTCCTCATCAAATGAGCCAATATCAAAGGCATCTGCTGCATTGACTTCCCCCCTTGGAGGTATGAGAGGTGGGGGATATTTTTGTAAATACACCTGTGTCCAGTCTATACCTTTGAAAAATGGATGCTCTTTCACTTCTATGGCTCTGTTTAAAATAAATGTAAAACAAAATGGAGAAATACATTAAATATGTGATTTAGGTTTATCTTATTTTTATGAAATTTAACAGGGAGAAATGAAGAATTGCTCAACAATCATTATTACACCTGTGATTATCTAACTAATCACATTGAAATGGCACTAAGCTCCAAACATAAGACATTTCTTGTTTATTCATGAAATCTTACATCGTCATTTCATGCCCACTAATTACATGATAATTCTGTTAATCATCAACATGCATTCTTGACGTCATTACAAGTTATGGTAATTCCATTGCATAACAAACGCTGAAGGTCCAGGTGTAGTTTTATCATGCAAACATTACAGTCAGGTGACATAATGACATGTGACATTACTGACAAGAAATAAAGTATGAAAGACACTTCTATCCATTTAGGCATTAATGGACTTTGTCACAGAATCCATTACATCCCTCACTCGATTTACAAGACGCCTTATCTCCTATCCCTGGAGATGTCTTTCCAAAAATTCAAGGCATCAACACTTTCAGTAAATAACATTTCATTTCTAAGTAGAGTGCAGATGAATTTCTTGGAAATGTTCATTCTTGCTTTAACCGAAGTAAAAGCCCACTTCTTTGTTCCTTGCTAAACTGTTTAATGTTATGTCCCAAACTATTCAGAAGTGACCATTCAATCTACTATACGATATTTCTAATTTACAAATGAGAAAGATTTAAAATTGCTCTAATATGTTGGTCAAACTGCATGAACAGTGAGTGCCAGGTTTGACTGTGCTATATATATTCATCATTACGAAATAATTTGTCTCCTAAGTTCACAGCATGTTTACACGAATATACAATAATAAATGCATGGTAAATGATGACGACCACCCATAGTTCTTTTAATGTCAGTCCTTGTGTAACAGGCAATAATTGTGTGTCGTTTAATTGGACATTATAAATATATTATTGATGTATAACTTTCATATTCAGACTATCAAAAGCAACTATAGAACATGGTAACTAGATCTGCTTTTCTCTTTTCAAAACTATCAATGGCTTTCCCTTATGCATCAACACAACAATAGATGTCATTTCAATGAGAATATCAAGCAATTAAAATCATGAATGAAATCAAAATGAATGAAGGATATAATGGACAGAGACATGCTGAGCATAGAACATCACACCAATGTTACTGTAGATCTACAACCTTAGATGATGGCAGGATAAAAATGCTTCTTACCCTTGACCCTTACATCCCAGTCGTTCTTCGACATCTCTTTTGAGTAAACCCTCCAAGAGTGATCTCATTTCAGGTGACATGGATTCTGGAAATTCTACATTCTGTAAAAAATATAAAAAATACAGCATACATCTTCATGTTAGCACAAGACTCTGTAAATCATGCATTGTTATATGTGGTGTTTTTTTTAAAATATGAATATATCAAACAAATGGCATGTAATTTTTAGCTGCCTTTGTTCCTTAGAAGTATGCCATACCCAAGTTAATTCTTGTAATTCAAATTATCTCTAAATGAGTTGAGCCATGAAAGATTTATCACACCAAATAGGGCATGGGTAACAGTGCCAAATTCTTGAATAATGCTCTTACCCATCAGTGTCATTATAAAATCACTGACATACAGCAACACATTCATTTTTGGGAATATTACATACAAGTTACTACGATCTTTCTCTTTGCATCGATCTAATTATATTAAGACACATTTCAAACAACAGAAATCTACAACTAAGACTTAGAGTGCTGCTTTCTAGACGACAGACATTTCACATCACCTTATTGTCATTTACAGTGAGGTGTAGAGGGAGTTACTGTAACATGCATGGAAGAGAAATAAAAAAGATCTACATATCAGACTCTCTACAATCTTCAAAGTCTGCTTCCATGATTAAGGAAACAAAGTGTTGATGTCAGTCTTACACTTTGTCATTTTAATACCATATATGATTTATCAAATAGGCAAGAATACATGTAAGGCACAACCTGTGCACAATTTGATTTTGTTCTTTGTACAAACATCATTACATAATATAAGAAAATAGATTGTTGATTTGTTACGATAATTTTAAATCGCTGCACAAAAAATGGTTTGCATCCATTTTTTGTCGACAGAGTTTACTTTTCTTCCTGAAGTATAAAAAAAAATGGGATTGAACTCATAGAGACTTGATTTCCTAGATATTCATACAAGATAATTACAGAAAAAAAATACATCAATTTGACATATTTCTACACATTTCTACACTCAGTAAAGAAAAAGACGGGTTGATTCACTCAAGAAAATGGTCATGTATCCTAGAATAATGACATTGTCCTCTAAGCTATATATCTGTGTGGTCTAGAGCAGCTTACAGTCATGCAATTCGTATGCTAAAGACACACCTTAGTCAAAGCACATCAAGCAAAATAAAAGTTGAAACAGAAATGGATTAAGACACATATGGACATGACATAGCAGTAGACGGCCATTTAGTTTGATGACATACTCAAAGCAACATTGTACAGATGATCAAGTCATCAAACTTCAACAACTACCCCAGATCTTTTACTAATTTCCTTTTCGACAATTTTGTAAAGATTAAGATGCATTATTGGAGAGTAGGAGATGGATGAGGACGCAAATCAAATAGGGCATGTTTCTTTTTTAAACTATGTATGTGTTAAATTGTCAGACTTTAAGGTATTTCTCTCTCCATATTTTAGAATTAATTCTTTAATGTCTAAGCAGCTAAAAAAGTGGATGGATCTTTTGCACATTTGGATAATAAGCTTAGAATTTTAGATTTAGATGCATAATATTGTTTGCTTTTTTTACTCTCGCGATGAAATAAAAGTGGCAGGAATAAACAGACAAAAAAAATAACAGAAAATAATATATCTGGTGGAAGGGTGGTTAGGGCTCCGATTAAGAAGGGTACGGGTAAGGGTAAGGGTAAATCTAAGAAAGAAACATCTAAACACGGTGTCAATACAAGTCAAACAAATGTAGAACAAGTAAAGTTGAGAGAGTTTTAATCTTACAGACCTGGCTCTTTAGGTGTCAACACAAGTGTGGAATTTTGTTTTTAAAAAAAGAGAGAACACAACAAACATCTATCAACAACAGCCAATCAAAAAGATTTCAATTCATTAGGATATTGTAAGATGATGTCAAGATCTGCATGGCCTGACAACTAAGCAGTTGTTAGTAATATCAATATATATATGAGTAAAACGCTGAGGTGACGTATGTGCTTTTCATCTAATCAATGTTTCCTACTGCTTAGTAATACTCAGCAAAAAAAAAGGAGAGTTAGATACAAAATCATATCATAAATAGCTTCTCGTGGTAATTATAATATTAAAAAAAGAAAAAAGAGCTGACTTGTAGTGAATTAGCCTGTATCTTGGGTGATTACCACAGGAAAATAATTAAAATCTCATTTCTACAGCTGTTGTCCTGATTCCTTCGTCAGAGTTTTTCTATCTGTAATTACTGCTAATCAATAGAGAAGCACTTTGGAAGGGATAATGGAGTACCTAGAAAGGTGATCTTTAAATACAAATCCTTAATTAGATGCTAAAATTAAGACAATGGTTCTTTAACATAGAGGTATGTTTCATGAATGGAAATTGGAGAAAATTGTTTATCATTTTGATCAGTGTTTGATATGAAAATTGAATCCCTTCAAACTGACCATGTGATAAACATGTCGTACAACCACAAACAAATAAAACAATCTTCACCGACTATAAAATATGAGTATATCATATGGTCTTAAGAATAACAACACTTCCCACTGTTTCGCATGCAATGTGTTCAAATTTATATAAAATATTCCATCATTGTTTGTGTGGAGTGCTTTTCTTTTCTTTTTTCTCGGCCACATTGGACTGATCACGGTCAATGTCTATGTGTACTTAGAAAACAGTGAGTTTAATGTTTTCTAAGAAGTGTTTAACAATACAATTTTGTTGCATAAAAGTCAACCAGTGACAATCACAAACAGGCAGGCCACTCTTGCACCCTTTTTTTAAAGTAAATCCATCAATAATTTCTAGTAGATTTGAAAAAATTCATCATCTTAAAACAGCCCTTTGGGCAGGGTATATTCCAAAATAGACTTCTACCCATACAGCATGCAGATGACTAGCTTGACGTCAGATGTCTCCAAGAAATGAGAATACGGGTTGCTTAATTAAAAGCTATTCAAAGATACTAGTACTTCTCATATGGCTAAATTTGATGAAAACTCTTTAATATTTGATAAGTAAAAAGGGATGATGATAAAAGAAGGAAGATAAAGCCAGACACACAAATATAAGAATGAAGACTCGTTGCCAAAAGCTATCATCTTTAGAATTAAACCCTAAGGCATCCAGCAGAAACGCAACATGCTTAGTCTAGAAAATAAACCTCAAACCAAAATCATCTATCAAACTTAAAATGAAACAAACTGCTCTAATCTAGAAGTAATTGGGGATTAAACACACAAAAAAAGTCAAAATCTCAGCATGGATGATAAATATGTATAGGCTATAAACCGAATTCACTACAAGAACCCAATGATATCATAGTTATCCGAGTTGATTATCATTTTGTCATTTGCTTCAGATCACAGTTTGCTCGAAATAATGACACTCCTAGATCTTGTAAGTAAAAACTCTATAAACAAGAGAAACCTATGTAGAATAAATGATTCACCTTTGGAACATAGTTTTTTGAGATAATTTCTTACCTCATGCAACATTTCTGCCTTCACTAAAGGCCTTGATCATGTGAATGCTCATTTTTGTCTAACTATGACCAGATTTTACAACTTCCCGAGCGACTAATTTTACAATAATGATCATTCACATGATCAAGGTCGTTAGTGAAGGCAGAAACGTTGTTTTTGGTAAGAAATTCTCTAAAAAAACAATGTTCTAAAGGTGAATAATTCATTCT
>JAVSBT010499962.1:0-19997 GCA_033118115.1 Pharyngocirrus eroticus
TCAACGTTGAAACCAATTTACATTCATCAACCTATTTTCAACGTTGATTCTCAACGTTGTTTCAACGTTGAAACAACGTTGATGTGCCCGCTGGGTAAAAGAAAAAGGATATGAATATGTCTGAAGAGTTCTAATTTTAATACTGCCTTTTATTTCTGTACTTACAGGGTGTCAGTAAGTTTCCGATATCATTTCACTATGTCACCCCAAAGGATATGTATGTAATGGAATACTTTATGTATCAAGCTGGGGTACACCATATATCAAGCACAGAGGAAACTTGAGCGACAGTCCCCACAAGATTTTACAGATTGAACCAAAAGGGAGTTTCTCTGTCCAGTGACCACTACTCTATCCAATTGGCCACCATGCTTCTGTAGGAATTCCTTACAGATGAGTTTCTTATTGCTTCTTTCATTGTTCATGTATACACGAAATCCCAGAACCTGGAATAGTAAAAACATACCATACATGTATTGTAACTTTCTTCAAGAACAATATTATCAACTGATAAGTAAATTCTAATCTATTCTTCAAGAAATTAGGCTAAAATCTCTTAAGATTGAAATTTACATATGTTATGGCACTTATCCACTTTATATCATTACACTTGCAAGATTACAAATTAAATAAAATCACAACCACTAGGTAGAGTATAAGCCAGATCAGCTACAGAAGTACACATGCATGCAGTTACTCTACCTGGTGACTTTTGTTGGAAATAAATGACAAAACCATATTTTACACCAATTTTTCATGTTACTATTTAATCAATTTGTAATGGATTGATTATATATCTAGTCCAGTACATAATATCGCTCTCTTAAATTCATTCTTTAATCTATCATCCACTCTGAATCATTTTGTACTAATACAGAGTACATCAACAATATCAATGCACGGGTGTGTTGGTTTGTGGGAATACGTGGGAAGAGGCAGGTCCTAAAGCTTCAAGTCAGACATCAAATGATATATTTAGATTAAAATATACATGTTTGAGTGTGGCATCATTCATTATTGGTACATGTTATATAAAAACAACTATAGAAAATTTGACAATTTCAATCAGAAAATTTAGATTTTTTGTGTGTTTGTCATTATTATTGTGAATTGGGTAAATTGCTGTTGTGCAAATAACAGAAGTGAAAATTACCTGAATTAAATGATGGAATGAATATATGTATCTTTAGAAGAACCTAGTTTATCCTATTAGAACAGAAAGGAAAAATATCGACAAGATCTTTAAAAATCTGATCATAAACCTTGAGATACATGTTTAATCTTCTTAAGATCCCTGGAGAATTTCAGCTATATAATAGTCAAGGTTCAAATCAGGTTTAGAACTGTGAAGAAACAAATAATAAAATAATTTCTTTCCTTTTGATCTGACTTTTTTGTGAAAAAAATTAAGACATTTATTTGTCTTGAATCACAGAAACACTGGTTATCCAGTTTTGAATAAACAAAATTTAAAAAAAGCATATATGTACAGATCAATTTTACCAACTTTTTCTTTTTGATGGGTGAAAAATACAATATTAAATGGGTCGATTAGGCTGTGTCACCTTACTGAGACTAGAAGTACCATAAAGAAGAAAGGCATTGAAAGGAGTATGTTTTGATAACCCCTTCATTGCTCTCCCAAGTCTCATGTGAATACATTATATATTCACAGATCTAATGAATCTTTCTTAATGAAAGACTTTTTCCACCTGGTGTCAATGAATAAATTTGATTTTTTCATGGGGATGAGTGCTTTTTTTTACACGAGGCCTACTCCTGAATTTTTGGATATTTTTTTATATCAAACATAGCAGTTTGAAAGGTTCATTATTGCAAGAAACATTCATTTCATTTGAAAAAAAAAAAAATGTTTTATGGGAAAATATATATACAAAATTCATATAATATTTACATCTGATGTCAAAATGAATAAAAATATACATGTACATATACATGTACATGCATATTTTCTGCTTCCTTTAGCCTCCTTTTGATTTGATCAATGTCTTCATTACCCATAAATAATAATTGCCAGAATTTCCTTTGATCTTTTGGAAAGCCATATTTCACCATAACTTATCTTTCAAACTAGGATGTATGGCAATGCAGAATACATCTGGGATCTTCTATAGGTACATGTATAAAACTTACTTTTTTGAACTGGATATTTCCATCTGTCAGACACAAGAAATCAACAAATATTAGCACAGGAAATGGTTTTTACTTTTGGATTCCAAGGTCATCTCACAAACTATCTGCCCACACAATCGTTATCAAGAAAATATTTTCGTCTTTTTATCTTTTGTTGGTAAAAAAAATATTGAATGATAGCATTGATATTGCCAATAGTATAAACCAGAATTTAAAACATTACAAACATGTTTTTTTTATACAAAAGGTTTCAAAATTTTTTTTACATAATAATTTTTACAAAAGGTAAAAAAGATGATTTCCACAACTGGATAACATTTTAATATGTGTCTGCTTCTATGGAAATATGAAGGAATATCATTTGTACAATCTCTAAGGAATTTAACATGGGCAAACTGGTCAGAGCATGTTCCAAAGTGGCAGGATTTCCTGTGTTAAATTCCCATAGAAATTTTTATAATAATATTTTTTTCATATTTCAATTGAATAAAAAAAACACCAACATTTTATCCTGTTGCGGAAATGATATTTCTTACTTTTGATGACACCTTGAGCATTATTTTTTTTGACACCTTTAGTATTAAAAAAACCATGTTTGTATATAATTATGCAAACATTTCAATGAAGTAAGTGGAGAGAGAACTAAGTATTTATCTGCATTTTCCATTTGACCCAATCCAAATGTACATTTAAATGATTGCAGCTTTGCCACTAAATATGGCAAAATGTGGTTATATTGGAATGAAGGTCTCTGAACTATAATGAAGATATGGTGTTCATATAATATGATAATAATATTACATTTGAAAGCAGAAAGATATGCGGTTTGAAACCTACATGTTTCAAGTCATCAAGGACTCTCTTCAGGGTTTATTTCATATTCAAAAGTATTGACAGCTAAATTATTTGATGGAATTGAAATATACTCTTTGAATTTATTAACTTTTTACAATTAAAAATGGTTTTGATTTAATTTTCCAATTGATATTATGTGTATTGAAAATGTATTCAAAAATGTCTAAGGCCTTGTTATCACTACTCTTGTTGATCTATTTCACTACAATGGAAAATTGCAAATCGTTTATATTTGGTAACATTTTGAAATACATATATGTATCAAACTTTGAGGTATCTGAAATGTAGCTATAAAATAAAATAAAAAAAGAAACAAGTTTTGTTATTTTTTTGATCCAAATAGATAATTTATTCAAAATGCAAATGTTCAAACATAAGCAATAAGCATGTCTCTGACAACACAATAATATTATTCAACACAGCATCTACATATAACATAACTGTACATTATCAACAGCATACAATTCTATACACAAAAATTTAATTTATGACAAATTATGTTCAAATTATTTATCCATTTTTGTATTTGATTTCAAACAATTATTGATTTATTCATTAGGTTTTACAATTTGCAAAACAACAAAAAAGTCCAGATCGCCATTGCATGGGATTCTTAGAAATTGATAACAATTTAAAAAGAAATGAAATAATTTTTTATTGATATATATATAAACCCAGCAAGACTTTAATTTGAAATTAGAGCACTTCTGGAAAATTGATTTCTTGTTTTGGTATTAACAACTAAAGCCAATAATGAACACCAACTTGGTTGGAAATTTTCATTATAAATTTCTAAATCATCATTCACTCTACTCAAAACCAGCTTAAGCATATGAATTAATTTTTGTTTCTATATTTTCTAATTGTATTGCCAATACTCAATACATACATTTTGTTGATTTGTTTTCACTGTGAAGCAAACGATATCTCTTTGCTGTGTTACCACATTGTCAAACCAAAATATGGCTTTTGAATTTTCATGACAAAAGACCCTCATAGGTTTATGAATTTACAGGTTACAATGCACAATATGCCAAACATAGATTTTCACACATCAGAATTGAAATACTTTTTGTTTCTGGCCAAGCACTCATCCAAGCTTTAGGAGCTTAAAAGTCTACACAATTTTTAAGATTCATAGAAAGAGTGAAGTTAATCTAGAATGTGATTAATTCTTTGTTGATATTTTTTGCAAAGTGGCTACATGGTACTTGGTAGAAGTTAACATACATGTACTCACGACGAAGTGTAGACACGAATCTTCTTATTTTCGTGAGAACTATTTTAAGGTATAAAGTATCCTATCATCAACGTACCAGAGAAGTAAAGAACAATGTGATCATGAATGCAATTACCTTCTTGTTTATGATATCTTGTTTTTTTGGCATTAAGTCTTATTGCTCTTGAATATCTCTTCTCCTAATAATGCTGTGTAAATATTTACAAACTTCTCTGTTAAGTTGATGATACAACACAATGGGAAAAGTCATCAGTTTTGAAATCAACAATTAATCTTTGTCACAAAGTTCTCTGTATTTTTATGCAAATTTCACCCATATATACACCATTTCCAACAAAACACTGTCACAAAAAAATATCCTTGCAGGAATTCTTTAGTGTTAGTGTATCATAACATTCGCAACTGCCTCACTCTAAATCTAATTTGCATAAATATAAAGAGAACTCTGTATCACTTCAACTATCACACATAGCTTACACTATCACTTCAAAGCACATTCAGAATTTAAGCCCAATTTTATCATCTATTTACAGAAAAATGAGCTTATTACATTGGTTCAATACCTAGTTAATAGTATCAATCCTGGTACATTTTAGTTTTTACGACAAAACCAATTCTTCCATTGGTTTTTCATGCTGACAAAGTTATCAATATTTATTATGCTTTCATAATCATAATGACAAATACTGCTGCTTGGTATTTATATACATATCATGATAAATTATTTGGTTTAAATTAAGAATAATAATAATATTTACAAGACCCATTCATAAATTACTAAAAAGGTTAATTATGTTCTAATATTTCCTTATGCTGTGTTAGGGAATTCATTGTCTACTCTCTATGACATTCTGACCTATCACCCTTCTGGGTATACATTCTGACACGATTATAACATCAAAACCCATTAGCTATTATAGTCAGTCTCACTTAGGGCAAATCTGTTCTTAAACCTTGGCTTTAGACGTTCTTGTGAATTAGAACACATTTTATGCTGCTAGATAAAAAATGTTTTGATATTGTATCTAAAGAATTACACAAAAAATATATTTTATAACCAAAAATGTGCACGATCAACCTCTCTTGGATTACCAGGGTATTTTCCCCGGAGGGCAGCACAGGTTATACAAATATTTTTTCTTACTCATAATATTGATGTATGTTTACCAACTGTTGTTTTTTGTAACATGCCATTTATCTTGCTATCTGCTATCTTGCTAACTATAATGCTGCTTATTTATGCTAAAATGCAAGTTTTTTTCATTGTTCTTCAGGGGCTACAAATGTCCCAATAGGCTAGAAATGCAAGAGTGTAAATAAAATACATAAAATAGACCAGAAATGTATAACCTGAATGGAGATTGGGTAATTAATGGTTTGGTCAGTAGTAATAAAAGTCCTTTTTATCATTGACCAACCCATTCACATATTTCCCCAATGTGACATTTTGAGCATCCTCAAGCTGTAGGCTGGTTCCTCTTAAGCATTTTAGAATACTAATGCATCATTAAACCTCTGCATTTTCTCTAGTACCCCATTTCTGATATGCATTTCCTGATTGCATTGTAATGCATCATTCAGGCCTGCGACAAGACTTGGATGTCAATCGTACAAGAAGACATTTGCCTTTTTCGACCACCAAGGAAAACCAATTGCCAGAGGAAAGTGACCAATCAAATCACAAAAGTACAATGTCAACTGTTACATTAAGAAAATGTCTTCAAATTATGAGGGAGTGACAACTGTAGCTTGCCTGGCTATGGATTTGGACAGAAATAGACACAGTTATATGGATCAAAGTCATGGTATGGCCCAGAGGAATCTAATTTTCTAACGGTGACTCACTGTTAGAAAACGAACCTATCCACAGGCTTTTTACAGAAAAAATTGTAAGTTTAAGGTCCCTGGACATTAACCTAAATTTCCTGAACTCCTACTAGACCCAAAATCATCATGTGGGCAATAAAAAAATGAAAGAGAAAGAAAAAAGTCACTTGGTAGAGATAAATCTTTTTTTTTTAAACTCCAAGATAACTGCTTATTTCATATTAAAAAATGCTGTTTGAAAAATAATGTTGACATTTGTCTTTGGTCTTAAAATAACTCCAAAAAGGCTTTTAAGCATGCTAGACTTTCCAATATAACAAGTCTGATCTTCGCTTTCAGCATGACCTTTATTGTTTTTTTGGCAAGAACAACAAGAAGCAATCCCATAATAATGTGCATAACATTTCTCAAGAAGTAATGTGAGTGTTCTTCTATTTCCATTATCCAGTGTTTCACTTTCAGCCATTCCATTATGGCTTTTTCTTCTCTACTGCTATGTCATGAACAGTTTCCCCCTGTGGGTCATCTATCTTGTTTTAAGAGGGCAAAAGAAATGAGCTCTTTGAGAAAAAAAATGTGGGCAGCATAAATAAAGATAGGAAATGAAGATTCTAGCAATCAAGATACAAAAAAATAAATCCAAAAAAAATGGCAGAATTACTTTCAGTGAAAGATCATCTATCTTCATTTACTCCATGAAAGCAAAAGTATCTGTCAGAATCTTTGCACATGGTAGAAGTATTGTGCCTCTAATATGTCCATATCACTGCCAGAAGACTTTTCTTAAATTTCTTTGATTTCTTTTTTCTTTTTGCATCTCAATTTGAAAGATTTGCTCATTTTACCACAGTGCCTTAAAACAAGGAAGGTGCAACAGGAAAACCACTCAATTCAATGAAATTCAGATGACTTGATTACAGCTATTTCCTGAGGATTTTTTTAATATTCTTAGTGGTGATATAGGTTCTAGCTTAGCATATAGAGTATCCAAGGGAGCTATGAATCTCCTTCTGCTCGAATGATTTAATGTGTGATTGGGAATAAAAATATATGGCTAAGCTCTTAGGTGATAAATTTCAAAAATTCATGAGTCAGAGGTAAAGATCCTTTTCAAAGTAAAGCATCTGGAATAGTTTTTCTAATGACAGGCTTGGGGAAGTTTTGGCTATTTCTATACCATTAGCATCAAATTATGCAATAAAAATGATCTGATATACTCTGTGGTAGAAACATTATCAGTCTAATTCAAAATTGATACCAGCACTATATATCATAGTTGAGACCACCACCAGAATTGAAAGGAGATTTTAATCCAGGGTAAAACAAACCATTTTTAAAAATCTATAACACTTGCACCCATTTCTTCATGCCACTATGCATAACAACCCACAGATAAAGCATGTTCATGAAAGAAGCTCTGGGGATATTCATTGTAATAAAATTATAAACATTTCCATCACAATTCAGAAGTTCCAAATGTCAGGAAATATTTGACAGGCTAGCGTACACCCCCTAGCTTTGATTTGAATTTATTGATGTGAAGGTGAAATCATAACCATTTAAGTTGAGGGATGTCAGATAATATTACAATAATTATGCTCTCTGCTCAGATAGGTCATATTCTGATGAGGACAAATGAGGGTTGTGTCACAGGCTACAATAATTTTCAAAGCTATAGCCCATATCATTTATCAAGTACAAGTGTCAAAATAATTTCTATAATTGTAATATTTAGATTTGGATAAAAATGGATTCTCTAAATGCATGGAGCCACTGTTCCATGAAAGCCACACAGGAAAAAAATAGTATCAAATTTTGATGAATTGTTTTCAAATATTAGTTGTGGAGGAGTTCTGTATCTTGTACACATTATTGATTTGAATAAAAAAAAAGATCCATTCCTGTAGTAAATGAACTTCACAAAATAATGTTGTTTCAGTCAAATATTGGTTTTACTCCTAACAATGATGGCTATTTTAGTCTCCAGTTCAATATTTCCATGACTTAAAAGCACTTAAGACAGTGGTCACAAAAAGGTCAGGTTATTTTTTATGCCAAGAAACTAAAGGAGTAATTTTGAAGGAATTTGTCACTGCTCTCTAAAATCATTTCTTTTGTTACTAGCTATGCACTCTTCAGAGTAGTTCCATTAGGGCAAACATCCCAATCAGAGGACTAACAGCGTCTCTCAATCGTTACTAAACTTTAAGAAAGTAGCCATGGATATTGATTTAAGAATCAATTTTAGAATAAAGAAAGTGCATTCATGAAAAAGATCCAGTCCACAGTTTTCTTTAGCCATTTTTAGAAACCAACTACAGCAAAAATAACAGTCCACAACAATTCAGCTATTCATTCTCATGAGAACTCAGGATATAGAACCTTGTTTTAGCCCAATACCATTCTCAATTTCAAAATGGAAAGGCAAGATAGGATTAAGTCGTACTGCTTCCTAAGGACAACGAAAAGCAATTTCCCTTAAATCACTTCTCCATCTTATACAATTTAAGCCTTGCTGGAAATTGTCAAAGGTATTTTCAATTAAAAGAACAATCCATACCAAATGGAAAACAACCAGAGAGAAATGACTATTGCATAGTAAAGATTCTATAAATACTTTTGTCTTTGATTAAAGGAAAAAAACACGAACCTCTACCTTTCTGTACTTGAATCTTAATACGTTTTAAGATTTTGCCCCAAAGAATAAGGAGCTATTTCCATAATTCTATAGTATTGACATTTAACTTGATAATGGCATGCTACGTAAAGGTGTTGGCAGCTTAAAATTGACGAGTCTTCTTTCAAACCACCTTTTTCAGGTAGGTAGAAGCAGACACATGAGAGTAGAAAACAAAATCTAGGATCTGACATTTTTGTGACGAGTGAACACTCTTCAATTTTACCTTTGATGTTTGCAAGAAGATAGTGTTGTCTGTATGGCAATACTTCATATCTCATATCAATCAGAACAAAGTATTGCCAATGTAGATTTTGCTAGAAAAACACTGTTTTTAAAAGCTGCTTACCGAACATCTGAGCCAAGATTACACCCATAGCTAACAGGAAAACATCTCTCTAACCTTTTCATCAAGTGTCAAGAAATGAAATTAACCCAAGATCAAAAGATTAGGCATTAAAGGGTCTAAGTAGAGACTGACAATATCTTTTTTTTTTACCATAGGCAATTTGATTTTTTTGGGGGTAATAATTGTAATTTGCTCTCATTAATTCATCAGTTGAAATGCTGTTAAATGGAGATATAATTGATGGCAGATTTAGACAGAGAACATTGACAGAGTGAATCACATATTGAATACAGTTGTCTCTTTACATGTACATTTAAGGCAGTTCAGTTTAATCATTCAGCTCTATTCCTTTTTTTCTTGGTATCTACATTGATCACTAAAGCTCATTGTGCTCTAACAAACGAATACCATCATACCATGTCCCACTAAATAGGATTGATTTTTTTCCATGATTTTTGGCAGAACATGTGTTTATGCTAATTTTTTTCTGCATTTACATGATTTTTTAAAATAGAAATGATAACACTGTAAGAGGCCTGCCTCAATTTTGTTAAAATTCTAAATCTAAAACTAGTCTGAATTCCTTGTTCTTGCATCAAAAGGTTTACTTTGTTTATAAATATCCTTTCTGTAACTGAATATCTTATACCAATCCATTTTTACTTTCTGATTTTTCATAAGTACAATTTGGTTGGTGTTATGCTGCTCCTCATGGCCTAGCACTATCTCATCTCCTTAGTTTCAAGATCAATTTCTTGCCCACAATGTTTTACTTTTTCACCCACCTTACATATGGTGACATTTATCCTATCTACATTCTCTATGATATCCCTATAGATATACTCTATCTGAGATCAAAATCAGATACCCTCCTATTTCCCTATAACCTTCTTCAACTTTGTAATCTAACAACAATCTTTTTTTGTAAAAAATAAAAAAAGAAAGTAAGTCTGATTTTTTTCTTCAGACCTTGTGCTGCTAGATACAAAGTTGCCATGCTAACTTCTTGAGAAAATAAAGGCTTAGCATTTTGTAAAATAAACACAACTTTGCCTTTGGACTTGTTTACCTCGAAATGTTCTTTACAAGAAGTTGTTAGCTGTGAAAACTGTATTCTGCATAATACTGGCTTTCTTTCAAGTACATACGCATTTTCCTTGGCAACGGAAGCAGCTCAATGTGGTCATGTCGAACTCGCCTCAAGATGCAAAAGCGACACATGTGTTGAAGTGATCGCATATTCTTGAAACGTGAAATAGGGAATAGCAGTTGGACTGGAGCTGGGGGCAGTCCTGGGGCTCTTGGGCGGAGAAAGTAAAGGAATTTTCCATTCCTTGAATTGGCCATTGCCTTCTCAATGAACTCCACAATGGTGCCTGCACCGTGAGACTTAGGCTGTGAATAAAAGCTGAAGGAACCTGAAAAACAAGAAATTCTTATATAACAATCCAGGAATTCATTAATAAAATCATCAACTAAAAGGGCAAATAACGTCATAAAGTAATTAATATACACATAACTTCAATCCTGTAGTGATTGGCTTCCTGATTATACAATGAAAATCACATAATGCTATTTTAAAATCTTCAATATTTATTTCCTTGTTGCAATATTAATCCCTTCTATTTTCACCAATACCATTTATGTATGCATCATCATTCAATAAGGCAATGATAACCTGACAATTCTTCAAATAAACTCTTATAACTTCCTTATATTATAATTTCTACAAGCTTGTTGTCATTTAGACTTTTTTTTATAATTTCATGTGAAAATTGTAAACCAATAAAAAGATATAATTTACATTTACTGCCTAAAACACTTAAACCAAACTTTGATTAATATTCTTATCATCAGAAAATTGAAGTATACAGATTGGTCTGCATCTAGTCTTTCTCATTTTGATATATTGTCTTACACATGACTTTAAATTTGAGAGCTGGTTTGGGTTTGCATGACAAAATTGAGATCAATTTAAAAAGGAGTTTACAAAAGGTGAATCTAGATTATTTTATTGCTTTATTGTGTTTAGTCCAGTAACCTGAACACAGAGGGAGTAAAGGAACAATATTACAGTAACGGGTTGTTCTAACTGGGATGAATGTTTAAAATGAACACTTTAAGCCTCTCTTTTCAATTTTTTTTTCTATCGATGAACCTGCACGAAAAAGCCAAAGGAGAAAAGAGACTTGTGCCTTACAATAGAGTCCCCCCAAAAACACAAATTGAAGGAGATTTTAGCCATGATCTGGATTCATACATCGTCTACAAACAATGTTATGAGGACACTTGTATCCAAGACGCTAATGACTTTTACATGACCTATGTGTACAGGCCAGTGCTCATCATATTAATTCTTATTGATTTATGAATAATGAAAGGGTGAGAATCTCATTGTTGATGGGAAAAATAGATAGAATGAAATTATGAAAAATGACTCATACTTCCAAGTGTTCCAAAGCTATTATACATTTGTTTGTTTGTTTGTTTGTTTGTTTGTTTGTTTGTTTGTTTGTTTGTTTCTTTGTTTGTTTGTTTGGTGAATGGTATTCACCGAGGATAGCACATAAAAGTCTGAGACTTATTTCCAATGTGGTCCTCCCCAAAGCCTTTATTTAGCCAGTTTTGGTCCACTGAACTTGAGAGCCATGAAAATAATCATTGCCTTGCCCAGGGTTTGAACCCCGGACGCTGGATTGGTGATCAGCTACACTGACCACTACACCATGGAAGCCTTAATCTTTTTTTTTAGAATATACCATAAAAAATGGGGGCAATACTTTTATAAGGCCTTTTAAGACACACTCTCCTTCCCGTAAAAGTGCTTTTTGAAAAATTTACATCAACAAATAAGAAAAATGTAGCAAAAATCTCCCCATCTTACACACCTTTATAGTGTTCAATTCTTGTGTGATGTGTGGTTCCTTGTGATCGAAAACTAAGACTCAAGATGTATCTGTCATCAGAACTATCCCGCACCAAAAATGAACCATCTGGTTTGTTGGCCAATTTCTGTTCTGCGTCATCCCAACTCAGTGGTCCCCAGTACCACCCACACTGAAAAATCATTGAAAACATTAAAAATTAATTATTCAACAATATTTCATTAAATTCTATAAAAAAAGGCCTCAACATGTGTCCTAGTGACCTTTCTATGGCTTACTACTGGTTGCCAGGGCCACAAGAGAATGAATAAATGTCTTAATTTGTAGAAGTATTGTAATTAACGCATGCTTTTAATTATCTCTTTTGTCATAGTACAACCTTTAACCTTTGATATTCATGTTTCATAAGAGATACTCTATACTATTCATCACTACAAAGACACTCATATTGCATCCTTTATAACTCATGTAAGGCTTGATCGTTTGTGTTTTTGTTAGAGTTATGTTCATATGAGATCCTTTCAGACTTACATCTTTTAATTTTCTCAGACTTGCAATAAAATCAGCATTGAATGTTCCATTGCGGAAATGTGGATGATTGCGAAATACATCTAGAAAAAGAAAAGAATGAAGAGTAAATTAGTATTGCATGAAAGCTATCTTTTTTTTCCAATGTCTGAAACAGGTAATAAATACTAAAAGCTATTCAATTTCATAACAAACGTTGGTTTATTTCATACCATGACAATGTCAATGTCATTGTAACCAGATTCTTTTTGTCAATTTCCATACACTGAGAACGCGTTGTCAATAACATTGAAACAATACATTCAAATTTGTTTCTTTCTGTTATTGCCTAAAACAATGTCTTGATGCACCAAACAGCAGAATTTCAAGGTAAAATTTAATGAATTCTATTGTTTCTTGCAAACAAACCACAACAAAACAATTTTATAAAATTTACATATTTGATCAATATATAGTAAAACAGTCCAGGGAGCCCACCTAACAAGAAAAGTGGTATTTTTGAGGGAAAGCTTTTGCCAGTAAAAGTCAGATCATTTTTAAACTACATATTTTCTTTCATCATCATTGCCAACCCCTTGAGGGTGGAAATTTATAGTCATAGAAAGCGTGTCCATTCCGACATATTTCACTGTATTTTGCATTTCAAACATTTATTCGTAAAACCCATTTGAGAATATGTCACTCTGGGAGAGAATTTATCTATCCTGAATCATTATACGACCCTGGATTTTACTATAGGTTATGTTTTATGTATATGTTCAATAAAAAGGTGTTGTCTTCAGTTCCAAAGACAATCTCACGTAAAGCCGCTTTTGTTATCAGGTGGTTACCATATCAACCCAATGGTAAACAAATATCACTTCAGCAGCAGAGTCCTTGTAGCAAGTTCGTTCAT
The DNA here is from genome assembly GCA_033118115.1 of Pharyngocirrus eroticus. NCBI lineage: Eukaryota > Metazoa > Annelida > Polychaeta > Saccocirridae > Pharyngocirrus > Pharyngocirrus eroticus. The sequence continues at coordinate 13,411 of JAVSBT010499962.1, forward strand.
TGATTGGATCCAGGCACCAACAACTTGGCATATTGATTCAGTGTGTTGTTTTATGTATTTTTAAAATGGTGCATCCATCCATGCCGACATTTGTGTTACTGTGAAATTATTTACCACAATGTCATGATCTTAATGAAGCTATATGTCCCATAAAATGGTTGTTTTGTGTATGTCTTTTTTTTTTTGAATATTCATTAATTTATCATATCACAACATACCTGAGCGTGGGAAACTTTTCTTCAAATCACAAATCAATAAAAGCATAATGCTAAGACGGTGTATGGTATGTTTAACCTTTTCAAATCTTAATGATTTTTATAATCAGTTAATTTACTGTCTCTTTTTAAGATGACATATTGAATTAACTGTCACAAGATTTAACATTTCATGTCGAGTTATGTTGATTTGTAATTATCTACATAAAAACCTCAGTTTTTTTCAATCGCTATGGTAACAGGATGAAGCATGGTGGATGCAATGATAAATTTTAATGATGCTCCAGGTATGTTCTATAAAAGAGCATTAATATTTAAATGTATCCAGGATTTTGAAAAATACTATTGTAAATTTATTCAAATTCAATAAATGCAAATTGAAAGCATAGCAATGGTATATTCAAAAGTTCAATATTGTTATATTGCCCACTGTCATTTGTGTCTGGCCATATTTATATAAAATTTACAACCCTCAAGAGAAGACTTCAAAGATATGCATTGATTAATAAAATCAATGGTTTATCATGATAATGAAAACAAAACAGCCACAAGAAGGGTGCTTCTGACTCAGCTAAAAGATCTTCCCAGATCACGCCAGAGATTTATATCAATGCATCCACACACCTACAGGTTTTCTTAATCAATGGTTCAAACAATGGCCAATATAAAAACGCTTTACATTTAATAATACAATTAAAATATGAAAAATTCTACAAAATGATAACAATTCATAATTTGCAGAACAATTATGACTACATTTTCTCTTGCATTATATAATAACCATGACAAGATATTTTAATTGGAATATGTAAAATTTGTATGTCTAGTTATAAGTTTCCTAATGGAGTTTAAAAATGCTGTATACGTGCATATAGCTTGTCAACCAGGCGAAAAGGTTTTTTTGTTTGAGGTTTTTAGGCTACACATTAATAGAATTCAAAACAATACCATATTCTTTTATGCGCGAAAATGTTGCCTGAGCTTTTATCACCAGAATAACATGACTTTCCTAATCTTTCTACATCATGCAAAAAGGCATAGAATTTCCATGATATTATTCATATATTGTTAAGGAGACCATATATCAAATTCCCTGTCTATTTTTTCCATAAATCTATTGTTCATCTTCACTTTACAAGGCAGATATAATGTATGAATATATTACCATTTTGAGGCTAGTTTGGCTTTTGTTTTTGTCAAATGAAAAATTCTCCTCTATTTTGCTTGTAGTTTTTAAGATCTTTATGAATATCCAGCACAGTATTTCATTCTGTATGTGGAGAAACTTTACTTGTGAAAAAATAACTTCACTGAAAATTAGTTAATTGAGGAGCCATGATAGATTAAATGTAAAAGAACTGAAACTTGTATATTAATAGTTAATTGATATAGAACATTATAGAACTTCTTTGGAATAATTCTGTTTACTTTTTGGTGATGAGAGATGCAATACCTCTGTGTCTCCAAATTAATCTCGATACTTTTACGATATGATACAATACACTAATCTGAAATCAAGCCATGTATTTTCTTCAAATAATTATTCTTTTTTTGTCAACCTATTGTTCTAAAAAAGAAGAGCAATTTTTTCCTGCCAATTTATTTTGAAGATGGATAGTGCTGTAGCAGCTGGCAGCTGTCTCGTTTCTTTGGTTTGCTAGATTACTTGAATACTCACAGGGACACTTACAAGTTCTGATTATGTCTTAGGATGTCATAGAAAACTGACAAGAGAAAAATAAATAAACTAAAGAGCAGCTTTCCTAATAAGATATGACACAATTTGTTGATGCCTTAACATTTCAAGGATGGCAAAAACAATTCAAAATTCAAATATCACTAGCTTTTCCATTGATGAACATAAGAAAAGACAAGCAAGATCATACAACTTTAAGGTTAATCTGCATTTATGCCAGACACTTTTTGAAACAGAAAAACTCATAAGGGATAGGATTCATTAAGTACCGTGTATTTAGACGGTTACAAACAAAATGTGGAGACATTCTGACATCAACAACAGATAAAAGAGTGTCTACTGCTCGAAAAAATCTATTCCTTTGACAGTTTGTCTTAAAAGTTCACAATCTCCATTTCTATGCTTACAATCAAGAGATAAGACCATTTGGGCATGTTCATTCCAATTTTTTAACCCTTGACATAGAGCCAGGAGGGCAAACAGCTATTGCCTATTTGTGTAAGAGAACAGGTTTTCCTATTCATGTAAAGCAAGATGGAAAGACTCAAGCTATAAGTCATGGATCAAAAGGAGGGGGCTTGATTTGCATTCCTTTCCATACACAACTCCCATAATTCAGACCTCTTAATGTCCTTGCTAATATGCTGGCATTTGTTTCCATGTCTTCATGGCTAGCTCATATCCAGTTGCTATAGAGATGAAGGGAAAAAGGCAATGTGGCTGCATTTTCCATAGCATTTAAGAACATTTTGTGGCCTGTCATCAGGAACTCTGTTGATTGAGTAATGCTATGTCAATGCTGATGGTCTTCCTCTTACATCTCTTCTAATTAAAGTAAGAGAGAAAAAGGTGGACCTAAAAGTAATATACACCTTGATTCTACACAAGTTATGGCCTTGTTTTGGAGGACAAGGTGGATTCAACATCAAATAAAAAGTACACTTTTAATGTCATTCTTGTCACTGTCTAATCAGAACTAAACACATGTTATGTTCCTGTGGATTCAGCAAGGCTGTCCTTTGGATGGAAAAGAAGAAAAAGAACTTGCCCTTGGTGAAAATGTCATTTAGATTCACCTAAAAATGACTTTCCCTTTTATACAAAATGATTCCATATTATTGAAATGGAATGCCCATGAATCATAATTTATAAAACCAATGACCAGCAGTAGCACTTGAACTGTACCCAGATTAAGGGTTAACATGATTTGTAATCTTTCTACACACCTTATTTGCATATTGTTAGTCTTAAGATCTCAAGCCATGCATATTCTCATGACAAAGTCTCAATCGCTCTATAACAAGGATCTGAAAGCCACGCGACAAAGCTCAAAAGTGATAAACACTGGCATAGTCCTTGGGGAGAAATTTCAATATATTTCTTATAAGGATATTGTTTGTGCTTCTTCTCATTTAAATTGCCCATAATTTCTACAAATTGGTCTTTTGTGATTTGAAATGAGACATCTACAAAAGAAGACCAAAAGCATAGTTGAGTTGGAATTGAGTTCCCATAATACAAATTTCAGCTTAAGGCCAGAGCAGATTAACTTGGAATTCCACAGCGCTGTCTATGGACTCAAAAGGCCTAGATAATCATCAATCTCCTCTTTTTCCATTTCAATCACAAAATCAATCCAAACCTCTCAAAGGTATCAAAAATAGATTGAACTTATCATCACATACTAAAGTATTGTATTGATCACAGATTGCAAACCCTCACAACAGCCAAAAAAAAATCAAATAACCAAACAATGATTTCACAAGCAATTTTACTTGTTTGATAATTTTGCAACAAATATTAATTCTTAAAGCTAACAACTGCATCCCCATCTGTCTTATCCTTCAATTTTCAAGTGAAGCACACATTTATTTACTTCTGTGTGCAAAACAGATTAGAAGATTCCCAGTAAAACTTTCCCATCTGGCTTAAAAATCAAAGAATTTCTTTGCTCAGCCCCTTTTGGAGACAGGGAAAAATTGATATTCAAACGACAGACCCAATCACTTTCTGCAACAGTAATCTCAGATTGTTTTAAGCCTTTTGATGGTTATCTATAAAAAAAATTGTGGATAAGTTCTGTAGGTGCTTTCAATGTATATGGTTGCATCTCAGATGGAATGAAAATGCATTAAAAGCAAAATAATCCACTAGTCCTAATCCAAGAAATGTGCAAATTCCATCAAATGCATTGTTTATGCTATTTTACTTAGCTTATACGTGTTCTACTAGAAAATTAAAAGAAAGAGTTCCTGTGACTTTTGTAATCTTTAGTATTAAGCAAAGCATGAACTTTAGAATAGAAGTCTTTTATTTTATCTCTGCAGGATTTGAATTGTTCTCTCTCAAACTTAATGAAGATTTAAAAAAAAAAATTAAAATGCTTTTCATTAAAAAGTTAATTTTTATGAGCAACAATAGGTGTAGTCTTCCAAAATGCTATCACACATGTAATATCAATACCGTGACGTCTGTTGTTTTCAATTGTTCTGCACATCTCATTGCTTTATACATGGGTTGAGTTTTTTTCATTTTTTTTCAAAGTGGATTCCAACATCATGTAAATGTCGATTCGTTTTTTTCATCTCTTACAAGAGGTCCCATATGAATGGAAGCACGCAATAGCTTTATGATTTAGCTTTTGTTTACACTTCAATGAACATCTAGGGTTGATTCCATGACTGGAAAATAGAAATGGTGGGAACCACATGGTATAGTGAATAGTTTCTACTCTTTGAGAATGTCAGCTTGTTTTGTTGGTTTCCCTGATGACAAACGTCTTAGTTACAAGGTGATGTGTTTTGTAATAAGATATGTTAATATATTACAAATAAGCTAGCTAATTCCTCATGATACAGTCCATTAAGCTTCTGAAAGTCTCTTTTGTGGCAGGATCAATGGGAAATGTTTCGATTTCAATACATGAAAAAAAACCATGACAGAATTCTGTAATGTATGACATTTGATCATACACGAATCTCTGACAAACTTCCTCAATAGGGCAATGGTGATCGATTTGTTTGAAAGGGATCATTTATAATAAATTCATACATTTATCATGACAAGAAAGATTCTCACAAGGGTTCCAATGATCTTAAATTCAGTTTCACTGTGATTCCCCTTTCAGGTGCAGAGATTTAAGTGTGAAATTCATCTTTGCAAAAAATCTTTCATTCTGTATGCAGGAGTTAACTCACAAACTGAGAGTTGTAATTTTTTTATGAGGCTGTCAAAGATATTGAAAATATGTCATATCACTGTTTCTTATCGGTGCAAGGGTCATTTGTCACTTGCTCCCCCAGGTCTTTGCCAAGCAACTACATTTACAGCAAGTAATAAATTCCAGATTCCATCTTCAACTTTGAAGGTTATTATTTATTCATTCTCTAATTGCAGCAGTAATTCTCCATAAAGGTTACAAGAAAATGGCTTCACTTAAAGATCAGTTCTGAGACAATAATAAGTGCTTTAATACAGTAATGGATCCATTCCCATTAGAATCAATTCATATTAAAAGTAAACAAAAATCTTTCCTGTAAAAAAAACAAAACTTTCGGCAAACCTTGATAAATGTCAAGAATTAAGTAAATACTACCAATGGTTTTCCACAAAAATACTTTCAATAAATAAAGAAATGTCTAATTTCAAATGAGAAAAAAAGGTTCTCTATAAATGATGGTATGACTAATGCATTCTAGGAAAACAATGCTTGAGACTTTACATTTGTCCTTTTTGAGGTGGAAACTGGAGTAGCTTGTAAATGCTAATGTGTCACAACAAAAACACAATGGCAGAGGTAAATGGCAAACTTTATCTGTGCATTATGATAAACGATAATAATAAACTTGTAAGTAAAATGAGATAATACGACAGCTTGTGTGTAAAGTCATAAATATTTGAATAAATTCCTCATTTATGGAATATATCATATTGCAACAAAGAATATATTTTAATCCAGATTAAATCTTGGCTTTCTATATTTTTTTAACACATATAAAGAATTTATTAGAATTGATTCAAAAGAGCATTTTCATTGATATATTTTATCTATAAATGTCTTTCAGTAAACAAACGAGATAAAGGAGGATATGTTTATGTGGCAAATCAACATGACCTTTTCATGGATCACACATCCACAATCTCCTCAAGTTCTTAATGCAAGTAAAAGAATTGTTTGCATAATAACAATTTCTGAGTTTGCAAAACATTTTATTCCTTAACAACATGTTTTTCTTTTTCCTTTAACAAATCCATTTTCAAATGGAAAAAAGATCTACTTGTAAGACCACTTGTCAGTCTTTGAGCCATATGGATTTGACATTGAATCCAAAATTAAAAGTCGTGCTTGACATAGAATTGACAATATCAAGGCGATATCTTAATTACTGCAAAGAAGCAATACTCTTGTAGACTTTCAAGTACAAGAAAAAAGTTGTAATAGCTCAAAAAAACACTTTGACTATTCATTCTTATGTTGCAAATAAGTCTTCTCAATGAGGATATATTGATCACAACCATTAAGGCGTCATGAGGGTCTAATTGCTTTTATAGATATGCACCAACATATGTCCCAAATAATCATTCATTATAAAAGATAACGCTATAAAAGTATATATTTTTAGCTTAAGGACATCTTAAGCCACAGTTTGATGTCACTCAAATTAATTTGAATTTTA
>JAVSBT010500073.1:0-38677 GCA_033118115.1 Pharyngocirrus eroticus
CTTTATAGATATCAAACATTATAACAAAATATTAAAATAAGAATGATTGATTTCGTGAACGTTCTCCTTTAACTAGAAAGGCTGAGTAGCTTTTTTTTGTAGCACCTGCATCTTTTTTCTTTCTGAAAGGGTAGAATTATAATGGCCTTCCTTGTCTTTAAATCTTTTTCATTAAAGGATATTGTACAAAATATTCACAAGATTGAGATAGAAAATATCTCTAATCCTCTCTTTCTGTTAAGAAATAAAATTTAAAATGAGCAATTTATATGTAGAGCATTTCTCTTCCCTGTCTACCTTCATTGCCTTTTAATGGCCTAAAATCTGTAAATCCACAAGTGCAATACCTAGATGGATCATACCAAATCAAACTAAACAAAAAAAGTATATTTCAAACGAAAACCTTGAGACATGCAATGAAGGGTGTGACAAATGTCCTTAATCTAGGTTATCATATAATAATACTGTTTTCAGTGAATGATTTCTGCCCTATTAATGCATATCTTTTTTTGCTACTAGCTAATTTCATCATGAATAAATGCTGTCTTATTTCCTCCATGATGAAAGTCTATTATTTTCTTTGCATGGGTACATTCCTTTCTTAACGATGTAACCTGATCAACTGAAAAATTAGAACTCATCATTGGAAAAACCAAGGTATCATGTCTGGCACAGTGCCGTGCTGTAATTATATCATTTTTTCTCCTGCCATGAAGTAGACTAATATGATCCAAAAAAGGCAATTTCTCAGTTGCTTTCTAAGTTTTTTAAGTTTTTTTCCAAACAAGTGCATGAATCGTGGAAATTATCCTTTTAAAAGTGGGTCATCAACACCATAGTATATAGGGGGTATAAGTTGCATAATATCTGACTTCCGGTGTCAGGATTAGTATAATCCTTTTCATTAAAGCATAGTATTCTACAATTTGGCTTTAAGTTTTGAATGTGATGAAACAGCAAATTAGCTCAACCTTTTTCTAAGACTCACTTACACACCCTATGGCAGGTACGTACAGTGTCATGCGGCTATCATGTGATTTCCTCTTAACCAAAATTAAGAGTTATTTCCCTCTTCCTCAGCAACAACCCTATGCCTCTAAATGGCACAATAGGGAACTTTTTCACCTGATCTTTTCAGTCTCATAAACTCATATTATTCATTAACCTATACTATATATAGTGAGTTTGTGATCATGTATTTAAATAAGAAATTATAACAAAAACAGGTTACTCCTATTTGATTGTCTACAGATTACAAAGACTAGGAGCCAAACATTCCTATTGAAATGCCTTGTTTGATAAGAAGAAATAAGGAGCGGACTTTTAAAAAAAATGACAATAATGTTATAAATCATTCTTCTATGAGCATAGTTATAGAAAGGCTTGGGTTGTCCATAAAACAATTAAAGAAAATGGTATTTGGATGCAATGGAACAGGGCAGAACATTTAAGAGACCACTTAGAAAGGTGGGATTCCTTCTATGCCAAACATATGGAATACAATAGTACTTTGGCCATGTCATAGAAGGGGAGAGACAAACCGAGTTTGTTGAAAAACTCATGCATCCAGGCCAATAAAGCATGCAATAAGAACAGTGGACATTCTCTTGTCATATAAATTCTTTTTTTAAGAAAAATAATCCCAAGGAAAAAAAATTATTACAATGGGAACAATGTATATGAAATATAGAAAAGCAGAAAAAGGGAAGAATAAAAAAAGACATCAAATACAAATACTTACAAACACTAGCATTCTTTTTAATTTTGTCTCAAAGAAATAATAGCAAATGAGAAGAAACCTATCACAAACCTATATAAGACTTCACACAATTACAGCAGATGTATTGTCATAAATCTTTTCCAAGAAAGATTGATTGTTGTGTATCAAAGAAACTTTAAGAAGCTAACAAGTCAAACTGAAAGCAAATGGATACTGGAATTAGGGACCTGCTTAACCAGAATTTTTTTTTTTAAATTGCAACAAAATGATGAAAAAAAAGATACCAAGTATGCACTATTATAAATTGAAGCCCAGCTAATAAGTATGCCATCTATTTCTTGCAGGGAATCCAAGATGTAATCAATGGAAGGTGACGTACATCTTGGCATTATTTTGCAAAATCTCCTGCTTTATTTTTAGATTGGCTTTAACGAATTAATATAAAATAACATCTAGATAAGTAAATCTAAGCTAAGAATAGGCCCAGTTTTTTATAGGCAGTGCCTTGATTGATTGATCTCATTCGTGGAGAAAGGATAATGTAAATATCTTGACATTAACTAGATGTGATAGCTGTAACATTAGGGCTAATTCCAAACAGTTTGTTTACTCTGAGATTTATAGAATAGATAAGGGAGGCTACTAACATGTTTCTAGGAAGGAAAATCAACGTTAAAAGCACTGTATTTTGTGTTTCTTGACATAATAATAGTTTGCATTGAGACTATTGTTGAATATTTTACAAGGGAAATGTTTGGATATGAATGAAACAAGAGGTCATATTATTCAAATTCCTGATCCATTATGTAATACATCATCCATAAGTACATTTTCTGTTATTTTTTTACAGCATGAGATGTATTATGTAATTATATTTTCATAATTCCCAAACATGTGCTTTTTAACCATTCTTATGAATGAATAATTTAAAAAGCAATATATAGGTTACTATAAGACTGAAGTTAGTTTCAATCCCATTATAGGATATCCCCATTTTTCTTTATCAGTCATTTCCATTATAAAAATATATTATGCTATCCTAAATTCACGCTAAACCCTTTTTCTCAGATATACATATATAGCTTCCCTCATCCTGTTGTGTCTTTTTTAACTCTAAAACCGGATTCCCCATTATGTTTTCGTTTTACTAATAAAATTACAATTTTATATCAAGTAAACAAAACATCCTGTAATATTTTCTATTCTCCATGTTGTGAGTATCATAATCAAATTTCTTTTTTTCCCCCATGAAAACAGGATTCAATAAAAGATACTAGGAACACCTAGTAGATGCTGTCTTACTGGTAGTATATAGTTTATAACTAAGTTAGACCACAATCCCTGATGAGTTTTTAATCCAGTGAAAAGTTCACCAGAACATAGAAGTCAATGGATCAGCGGTAAACAATATCAATTACCAAACAGGACTTTGTAGCCTTACTCACTGAAGAGTTGCCAGAGAAAGTCGGAAGGATTAAGGCTATGCATGATTGATTCTAAGCATGACATAACTCCTAATGCAAAGCCCTTTATTTGATCAAATGTACAGCTTAGTCCATCCTAGTATTAATAATCTAACATGCACTGTGTCTTATTGGGCTGTCTGTTTGTGCCAAATTAGGGTAATACCATTGAGTAATAAAATTGTTTTGTAATTGAGATTATATATGGATATTGTTCATGTACAGTATGACATAAACAGGCTTATCTGTTCTTATTAAATGAAAGTGTGATGCTTGCAAATGGCATATTAAAATGACATCAGCATTTATCTAACACAATATTTTATATTACTGAAGCAAAACGTTACTTTTAAATGTACATTGTGTTTCTCCTTTCTGCACACCAATATCTTATCTAATAATACAACCCACTTTCGAAAACGACAAGCCTCAGTGGATGGAGCATATATTATTTATACAAACTCTGCTTATAATTTTAGACAAAAAATTATCATTTCAAGCAAATATTCCAATCCCTCATCTCTATTACACGACCATAAGGATATATCTACCAAAAACTACATTCTGACCTTTGAAATACTAGCATTGTGCATTGTGTTTCTTATTTTGAATTCAGACTAGATACCCTTTTCCTTTCCATAACTTTTCAAGAATCCAATTTTTTTATTTTCCTCCAAACAAAGACTATCAACCTGCCATGAACCAAGTGACTTTGATACAATATTCTTTGTTGTCAAAAATCAATAATTGTGATTATCCTTGACATTTTTGACGTGCTCATCTTCTGGTGGGTTTGCCTTTAACATTTCTATGACATACTTCAACCAAGAAATGCTTAAAACTGTTGCGAAATTAGCATCAAACATAATGAATGAGGTTGTAAAAAGATTCAAAAATAGAAAAATGTTCAAAGTGATGGCATGTGTCTGCAATGATTTATATTACCATTGTATGACAGGTCAAGTTAAGGACTACAGTTATGCTGAACAGGTCCCCTCCGTATATAAGAGGATTGATTAGATACATTACACCTTTTTGTTGCTTAATTGAATTTTTAGATTACTGCATTGTATTGTATGGTATTGTAAATGCCTTATTTTACCAGAGTTATCTGTTCAGTTCCTTAGATCTGATCTCCAACAGAGCCTTGGGAGAGTTATAATTCAAGTCTTTTTTTTCAGGAAAGATTTCAGAGAATTTTGTGACAAATAACGACATTGTTTTCAGCACTTGATATTGGTGTTCTTTTACTTGCCATGGAGATAGCATCCATGACACAGGTCCACATTTTACATCCTTTCTGCTGGGTAGGGAAACACGCCATTTGTGATACATATAACAGAGCTGAAATACCACTTTAAACCAGAGAGATATCTTGCCTCAAGCTGGATGCACACCCATGCCATTGGTGCATGCCTGCATGATCCTTAACCAAGTGCCATAGCCACACCACTTGGTCCAATAGTTTTCAATTTGTGGGGAAGAGGTGAAGCAACAGTAGTTTATATGATTAATAATTTCCATTCATTTGGCTGTACCTTTTATTTTGCCTTGTTGGGTTGACATTCACTTTTTTTTTTAAATATTGTTCTTGTTTATTTGACATGAACCATCCTCTTCATCAATGTAAATGCTTTCAAAACTTTCCCCAGTAGTTTGACAATGTTTCAATTCAAGGTGCTAAATAATGCTCAGACACAAAAGACTGTTTTCATTCAATAACACCAGATGGCATTCTACACCAGCAACCTATATCCCGCTTGTCTTGACAGTCATCCATACTATAATCAATTGATATAATATACAAGTAGATATTATAACCTCCTCCCCTCACAAACACATATCACACTGTCTGATTTTTCACACCAATTGCCTTGATCAGAATAAAAAAGGCTGCTAGGTAAAGTTATCAAATAAGAGACATAAATGAGAAGGTATGTTTGCATTGTTTGAAACGATCTGATTTACAATCATGATAAAAAAACACCCTGTAAGCTTTCACTTCTCGCCTTTGTTTTCAGAAACTTTATTAGTAAAATTATCAGTATGGAAACTCTCAAAGAATAGTGACTGAGAAAGCATGACATAAAAAAACAACTAAAATGGACTTCTTCGAAATCAACCAACAACCATCAAGTAGAAGAAATAAGTTACAACTTAGGTACAAAATAGGAAGTAAAATTGATCACATAAAAAGATTCAAATGTGATGTAAAATATCAATAAACCAATATAATTTCCCAATCCAGACACAAATCCTAGATTTTTTATTGGTGTGCAAAAAAATATAAGAAACTGATAAAAACACAAATCAAACTATCTCCAGTACCAAAACTCATAAAAATCTTGTGCAAAGAAGTCATATCTTCAGCTTGAGCCAAATTACCACCTACTCGAAGACGGGGAAATGGGAGACCCCTTCCCTGCCCTTGTATTGATCTTATCGATAAGGGAACCAATTAAAAGCCTACTCCATAGTCTCTGCTTGTAAAAAGCTAGGCCTGGCAATAGCTGAACATGAAAATTATTCTCTTGTGCCTTTTGGAGCATCAATGAGAGCAAAAAAAAAGCCAATTTCCTTCCTGTGCCAGGGCAGAGTGTCAAATGCAAATTGGAGAAAATATTTCAATATGCCAGCAGTATAAAGAAAGGATTTTCAGATCTTAGCTTTCTAGACTTTTTTTCTTAATACCTCCATAGAATATTGGATCTGCAAAAAATTGGAGTTAGCCATAATCTTAAATCAATGAAATGTGCTTGAAAAGGAAAATAAATTAATACAGTGCAATAAACTGGACTTCCATAGAGTCAAAAAAAGAGGGAATACATTGAATAAACAGAGCTCTTAGTAAGTCAATGGAAAGGCCAATCAAGTTAAGTTCTGGTGCTCATATTTGTGAAAACTGGGCTTACAGAGACTCAGACCATGTGTACAATACTTATTTCAAAAATGGTTAAAAACATAATGAAGTAAAGCAACAGAAGGACATTTTTTTCTCTCAAGCATCATTTGATTTATATTGTGCTAGTGTGTTCAAAGGATAACAATTTCATTAGGATATGGGAGAATTTCCAAAACTTGATTTGCCAAATTGTTACTTCCATGATTCTTCTAAAATAAAATACATGTACCTTAGTGAATGAAAAAAAAACGTCAAACACAAAAAAGGTAGGCTTACATTGTAAAATATTCAATTACTAAGACTAAAAAACAACATAACACATTAATTATTGGACATTATCTGATTAGATCATAGATGACACATATATCTAACATTACACAGAAAAAAAATCCAAACCAAATGTTGACATTTTTCATACTAGTATTTTAAACATCTTTTATTGGGCAAGCTCTATGCATACACGTACACGTGGTCACTTGTATAACCCCATAAAGACAAATAGGCAATGAATTATGTGGATACTACTAAAGTGAAAATTGATTTGTCCTTGATGATGTATAGTACTACAGTTATAAACCAGCTTTTCTCTCATACAAGAATTTTAGCATATTGCAGCATGATTACTTTGGCCATCAATTTTTGAAAACATACATGGTCCTATTACATTTTAAAAGAAATCCTACATATATCAGTTAATTTTTATGGCCTCAAGTCCTCAAATGACAGAACAAGTGTCTTATCAATGTATTCCAGTAAAAAAGCTTCTATGATGAAGGGAAGCATATCCGATCACAAAAAGAAGAAAGCAGACTGCAACTGAAAAGCTGTAAGGTCACCTACAGTCACAATAGAAAAAATTGTCCTTTAAAATTCTCACCATAAGTATCAAGGAGTATTTGAAATAGTATCAAGTGAGACTTGCACAAGGCAAAAATAATTCTGTCAACCTTGGAGATGCCTTTGTCTTTAGGAATGAATACATAGCACTATTTATCATTGTAACTAAGCCATTCTTATCATTTATCTTTAACAATAAAGTACAACAAAATTAAGGTTGTACAGGAAGTTAACCTTTTGTCTTGTATGAATTACATTTTTGAGCTCTGTTTTTTTGTGTCCTTTAATATTAAAGCCTTGACCTAATTTAACCTTTATTAGGTGGAAAATCTCGGTCATCTTTTCATAGGTTTCTTAAACAAGGGGTGGCTTTATTCAGATTTCTGTAGCAACCTTGACCTTGGGAAATCACAAAGGGTAAGCAGGCCAATCTGTGCACTCAAAGACTACTGTTGGTCTTCATTTTTCCCTGGCAGTGCTCTCAGAAATCTGACAACTTAACATGCCTCTCCACCATCAAAGCAGTGGACAGAATGGGTAATGATCCCCAAATAGGGAAAGACTTTCAACAAAAAGCTTAAAGAGCTTTAGGTACATGGGATCCAATTTAACCATTTAGAAGAAGGTTAAAACACAGGTCAATTAAAGACTATGGATGGGGGAACTTTGGACAGCAGAAGCTGTATGCCTGAGGAGTAAATGAGATACTTCACTTCAGCTCAAAAGGAGAAGAATCTAGTTCATAGCATTTCTTTTTCTCAATTTGGGTCTTCTTTCAGAATGCAATTATTATCACTATATAATTCCATAAGGGTCAAATGTTATGAACCTTAGAAAATTGTATTATAATATAGTTTTAAACTTTTCTCACAACAAATGTTCCGCTTTCGCCTCCTCTCTTGGAGGCTTTTATGGAAGTCACTTGTATGAGTTTTTATATTTATGGCCTCCTTGACCCCTCTAGAGAACCAGTCAGACTCAGTTTCAAGAATATCTTAATCTTCATTATAATTGAGAACAAAAGTTAATCTTTTTTTTACTGGTCAAAATTGCTTACATCAGAAAGCTTTTGACTATCACTATAGTCATCTTATGTCATTATGCCAATTGAATGGAATGTCCACAGAAATTTAAGTTTTAGTTCACCTAGCTGATTTATACGACCAATGACCTGGGAAAATAAAACAAAAGTTTTGTGGGGGAAGAAGTCAAGAGGGTGTTCAATTCAAAGCACCTAATAGTGGCTTATTTATTCCTCTTATGGGAAGTTGCTGTCAGCATCCTCTTATGCCATAAGTAGCATAGTTTCCCTGTCCAATAATAAGGCCAAAAATCTGTGTAATGATTTCTTATTTCCAAAGCCTTGCATGACTGATGCTAGTCATGTCTCTACTATAAATTCCTAGTCTACAATCTGCATTGATCTTCTCCTTCTTAAACATACTGTGCAATATAAATCTGGGGATTTATCCACTTTGCTTAGTTTAGCCAAATCATAGCCCTCAGTGTATGGAGTGATTCTTTCCCATGCAACATTTCTCAAAAGTGTCTTCACTGGCACCACCAATCAAAAGTTTATACCAACATGAATTGGACTGTTGGTGAAAGTGTCCTGACAGTGACACTACACACTACATAGGAAATAAAAATATTGACACCAGAAAAAAGGATAGGCAATGATATTGCAGATATGTACATGTACTGGACACAAATAAGTAAGATCCAGTTTCTTTAAATTGTAAAACAATATTCGCAGAATGAGATCACTTTTTTAACAGCCTCTTGTTTTTTGGTTTTTTTTCCCTGTTATTATCTAATTGATCTTGGGAGAATATATAGGCTTATACACAACCTGGCAATGGGAGCATATGGGAGCATGGTGGTTCAGTGCATGCGCCTAGGGATCAGAAGGTTAGGGTTCTATCCCCTACCTTCTCCCATGTCTGTGTCCATGAGAAAGATATTTAGTCCCAAATTTCCTTCTTCACCCAGGAAGTGTTAAATGGGTACTAAGAAAAATCTGGGGAAGTAACCTGTGATAAACTAGCATCTTGTCCAGGGGGAGTGAAAACTCTCAGTCACTTGTGCTGCAGTAACTGGGGATAAGTACCTGCCTGATAGGCCTTATGGCTTGAGTATATATGGCTTTACTTTTACTTTTAACTTGATCTGGCATGGATTTTGAGAGAATAAAAAGGTCTATACTCCACCTGAAAAATCTTAGGCAGATTAAAAAACAACCCCATAGCAGTTCACTTACATATGCTGCATGTGAAAGGTTAAATGAATCTTGTCACAATAAAAGCCTCTTAGAATTCACCACACGTTTTCCAGCAATTGTAGGGTGGGTGATAGTGTCAATAAATACTAGGTTCCCCCAGTTCTATTTGCTTCAAAGTATCAAGATAATTTGTCTTTTCCATATGAACTTGTTACCCTTTAAATGTACCTCTAATAGGTGGTGTCTTGCAACAAGGAGCAAAGTTGCCGGAAGAGAAGGGATTAAAAAGGTGGGACTACGTACAACACTGAATGATTTACTAACATGCAGCATGATTTTAGAAACACTTCAAAACTTGTTCAGGTGAATAACATGATATCCAGACAAAATCCCACAGTTTTTGGTAAATTGAAATTTCTTGATTGAAAAAGAGTATCAAATATGCAAACAATTTTTTTTCAAAATATTGAAATAGAATCAAGTGTAGCAAATATATACAGAAGAAGGGGGATTTTTCAAAAACAAATCATGCAAAATTAGATTAAAACAAAAACAGAAAGTATTCAATAAAGAGTATTGAAAAAAACTCGGGCATACAATTTTTTTTAATGTGTTATATTTTTTCAAAGTAAGAATCATTGAATAATATTTTAAAAATTGGCAAGCAGCATGCTTACAATTGTTTATTTTTGTGTGTCTTTCCATAAAGTTGTTGTCTCTCAGGTCACTTTGACGTTATCAATTAGACTAAAAAATGATAATTTTCATTAATGTACATGTATATAACTTTTAAAAAACACACAATGTAGAACATAATTTTGTTTTATTAATATCTACATTCTGAAACACACTGAACACTTCATTCTCCAAAAGTGTGTACACTTCCTTTTGTCTATGGGATAACATATCATATTCAAGCCCTCATTACAATAAACATTTTGCCTTCCTTTAAAATGAATCATTGCTTCATCTATTCTCTGTCAAATCTTCAACATCCAGCAGTAAAAATAACCTACTTTTTATTCCATGATGCTCCAACTCTCCTGGTACTTATACCCAAATCAATGTTTTTGCACCTATATTTACTGTGATTTGACTAGGTAATCATAAAAACTTATAGCCCAGTCCTATTTTGTCCATGAATCTCTTTTTTTTTATCAGAGTCTCAATGGCCATTGCAGAATTCCCTAAGGAAAGCATTTACAACTACTATGTTGCATTCAAATTACCCCTTTTTCCATTTTTGAATCTTCTTGTTGATGATAAAATACTAGGTCTTATAAATTAAGTATCATATAAATGCCACAAAGATCCAATAAACACAGGCTTTACATTCAAAAGGCAATAAAATACTTTTTTTACAGACAAGGTACTAAAACATCAAATGAGACAACCCAGAGAAAAAAAAGTGCTCTTAGAATTGAACACAGATTAAAAAGACTAGAAATTGAGATCGCTGAGATCTTAAAAATTGTCAAGATGTTTCTGCCATTTCTAAGGGATGTGATTTTCTATCTTAAAAATGCAGATCCAATATATTGCTCCAACAAACTATCATGAGCTTGTATGAAGCAAAATCCCTGCTTTTGAATGGTTTTACCCTAAATAGGTTTATAATTTACCAACTATTTGTAGACTTTTGAAATTGTATTTCTGCAGGTTTTCTAAATTATTCAAGATCTACGAGAACCATGTGCGTGGATATGCATATACATACACACAAGGACATGCCTTCAGTCTTTTTTTTTCATATGAAACATAACACATATATTTATTCTACCTCGATCCTTGCTTAAACTTTAAAGCAATCTTCCTTTCATGTTTACAGGTGAAGGAAATGTCAATATCTAGGCAACATTTTTGTCTTCAATATCTAGGTGTTTTTTTATATATAATTGTGTAAAACAAACAAACAAGATTAGCACAACATCAAATAGAATTAAAACCCTAATGAAATATTCCAGTTCTTTCATCCATTTTCAGTAGATAAACCATCAAAGTATTCATCATTGCAGGATTTTTCTTCCTTCCTATGAAAACTTATCAAAAGTCAGACAAACGGATTGAATTTCAAGCATTGATTAACACCGTTGACATTCCTAGAAATATCTTCTTATTATAACTATGCACTGATTACAAATGAAATATGCCACTGGTTTTCAATGCCAACAGTGTTTTGATCATGTAGGGACTTCTGTAATGACAATATAAGAAAAGGAGGATTTTCATGTATATTTAAAATAATGGTGTTTAGTTCAAACACTTTACAAATTTGCTTGTAGATGAAGAAAAATTGTCAGCAGGTTGATTGTGGACACCAAATTGCAAAGGATCAACTTCTCCTAATGTACCCATGCATGTTCATAATATCGCTGACACCATAGTGGTAGCAAGATTATGTCTTGCTATACGAGGTAAACAACATGTGCACTAACAAATCATGATTAAAGAATGGCAGAGTTGAAAGCATTGTTCATATAAATTACAAGATAGAAAGCCTAAGAGTTACTGATGACCAATCATATCAACAACAACCAAAATCAATTGTGTCATATGAAATAGCTGTTTCCATTTGCCACATAACTTTATGAGACAATGCTTTTGTTAAGTTGTCAGCCAATACAAAAGACAATGCCCCCTCCTTGTTAAAACATACATACAAAAATATATACCAGCCATGTCAATTCTACTACAAGACCAAATATCTCTCTAGAAGACTATGCTGTATTCATTATTTCCCAATGAGTTTATTGTGTTTTACTTGCCACAAAAAAAATACAAGAGATAATAAGACAGCCAGCAAGTATTCCAGAGACACCAATAATGTAATTGTAAATTGATATAAGACTCTATGAAATGGATTTTTTATCTAATTTTTAACACTCTCTTTCACACAGTAAGGCATTCTCTCACATAGACTGGCAGCCTGTTTGTTAGATCTTTAAGGAAGTGATATATTAAAGACAGACGGGAGAACAAAAGAATTTATTAGATTTCCTTAGTCTTGAATAGAGCCCCGATGACACAACCATTAGTGGGAGACCCGCGTAAATGAAACTTCAGTGCCAACAGCCTTAGCACCCATGAGCTTAACTAGGTTGGAAAAACACCATTTGCGAGGCCAGACATTCTTCAGTAAGGCAATCAAACGCTAGGGAAATTTGAGCCTAACAAAATCATTGGTGTATATTCCTTGTTCCCCAGCTTAATTTAACAAGAGCTTTTAGACACGAGTCCATCTAGAGATGCAGTGTATAATGGAAATAGATGCAAGAGGAATAGATTGCTAAATATCACTTTACACCATGCTTTTTTCAGCTATTATAGACCCATATCTACCTTATTAACTCAGTGGAAAATCTTTACCCAAGCTTGCTTCATCTTTGAGTGACAGTGTCTCTCATCTTTTTCTTTTTTCCCCTCTCTATAACAGCATATTTGGAGTCCGATATGTACTACAGCAATCATTATGATTTCCCATTGATTGCTCAAGGAAAATATCTTTTCATCCAAAAGGAAGCTAATGGAATCAAATTGACAATGCCTACAAAGAGATGCAATGGGTATGCTGGATGTTGATCAAAATGCAGCCAAGAAGGAATTGGCCCTCAAAAGTCTGTCTATCTCCTGTTCTATCCAGCCCTGTTCATTTCCTTGCAGGAGGGAATATTTCACACTTTATGTCCTCTTATCTTTCAAGGTCAAATTGACAGGGCCATCATCCTTTAAGTCTGTGAGCTACCTAATTCAAAGACTTATTTTTGGCAAATATGAATTTCAAGGAGTTAGTCACAAGAGAGCTTTCTCTTCTGATAAACAATTGATTCAATGAAATGGTGTTCTCCGGGAAAAGAAAACACACAAAACCATTGCACAAAGACACAGCCCATAAAAAACACCCTAAGGACAATTGTCACTATGTCAAGTGGTATCCCTTTGTTTATATGTGAGGTCAGGGGAGTTTATAACTTACAAAAGCTACAGCTTTTTGCCAATAAAAACCTAAAAGAACCTATTCCAAATAGGCTTTGTCTGAGAAATAATGTGAGCTTGCTAGCTATATAATATGTAAAATGTAATACACATTTGCCTAAAGTTTGACCAATGTTAACATGTGCCAACATGGTCAAAAAATTCTCTGACACACCCTATCAACATGTGACATAAAGATTTGTGGCATTGGTTGTTACATGGATAATTTTTACTGTATACTAGTTATACCAATGCAAGCCTTCATGGCCTTGTAAGCCTCCCTTTTTCCTGTATGGGTTTAAATGATGGCTTGCTACTGACAACTTGACTTTTTGTGTGTTGGGTTTTAGATCTATTCAAACACCCTCCACACCAATGATCTGGCTTGTGCCAATGAGGCCATAGACAGAAAGACTACTATTATCCCACATTTCTGTGTAATCGCATAGGCACTTACAAGCTTTGATGACTGTATTTTCAGCTACTCAACTCCAGAGACTTCTATGGTAATAGTCCCTTTGATTTAGAGACAAGCGTCTAAGCATCCAGCAAGATTTATGCTTCAAAAAATAAGTCCCTATCAGAAACAAGTATGAAAATCAGGGTCATTTATAAAGGAAAAGTGAAGAGAAAACACCACCAAATTCACATGCAAAAAAAAAGTCTTTTCTACTATCTACAGAAGTGAATAATCTTCCTTGCTGAAGATGTCTGCTTCTTGAACTAAAAAAAAACAAAATCCAAAGAAAATCTAAGACAAGATTGCTGCATGAATAAATCTTTAAGTATGACATAATTGTAGTCATTATTTTCAGATTTTGTTTTATCTCTACAAGCAAAGTAAGGCAAATCCACACAAGCAGACATTTATAAAAGTAGTGCATTGGTATTTGGCTTTGACTAGACAGATCTTTTATCGGTGTCTTGCATGTCAGAGTGAATTAATGTCAATACATCTAGCTTGTAGTCTTGACTATGTACAGCAGGTAACCACTCTTTTAAAATGATGTCATTTTCTGACAACCCTAATAAATCTTTGTTACTATTTCTAATAAAACAAAATACAGCCGATCGAAGGAGAAAATCATTTTCATATAATCAATTCTTCATTGGATTAATAGAGAAACATAAAGAATAAGTCATTGTTATTTTACTAATCATTATACTAAATTAATGAAAAAATACGCAATAGTCTAGCTAAGGCCACAAGAAGAACCTTTTCTGCATAGGTTCTATTGAAGTTTTTCTCAATCCGACTTATCATAGTAATTGTCCACTAGGTGGTGTTTACATTGTTTTTCAATGGACCACAGAAACTCCCAATAAAGTACCAGGTGGATAGAGGGGTTGATGGATCAGTTTCATTATGTGCATTACTGATGGAACCATACACAATAAATTTGACAGGATGTCAGGAACCCTATACTATGCACATGGACAATTATCTTAATTTTCATACAATCATCCCCTATAGAGTAGAGAGTTTGGAGTAGCTAGGAATCTATTATATAGTACCCATAGAACAGTGGGGACTAGATGATTAATCTCAAACTTTTTCTCTTTCCGAGTCCTTCCTGCTCTGTGGGCCCTATATAATAGATTCCTAGATACTCCATCCTCTTTGGGATGGTTGGCTGAAAATAAACACCCAAGCACAAGTGCCAAGGTTGGACCATTGAGGAAGGGGAAAATCAGGAGAGGAACAGCTGGATAAACAAGGGAAAAGTGACAAGATAAAGAAAACAAAGAAAAAGAAAAACTTTTGCACATTTATCAAATGTGATCCAGGGCTGTGAACAAGAAAACAAAATTACCTCAAAGACCTTCATGTGACGTTCTGTAACCAAAGAAAATAATCTTAAAGAACATGTCTCTTTTTCGGACAATCAAAAATATAGTCCCTACTTTTTTTTAAATCATTACTGTTTAAAGAATGAGATAGACAAATCATTACTCTTTTATGCCCACATTAGAAATCCTGTCTCTATAAATCTATTGCCAAGGAATCCAAGCACAAAAAAATGAGGAGGCAAGGCTTCAGCTATCTGAATGTTTTACTTTTCAGGTCCACATAAACTTCAGGTATACAGAGCTAAAAGAAAATACCCACCCTCTTACTCAAAAATGTTGGTCATGTACATGATAAGGTACATTCTAGGATTTTTAAATACTGAAGCCAATAAGAAATAGGATTATTTTATGACAGCTGACAATGTCTTTTTTTATAGATGGGTTTTTTTTCTTACAGGGTTTGACTGTGTACAACATCATGTTCTCTTTATCTCCCATGATCAAAGGGGGCAGTAGTTATTTTAAGCATTCAATCTCATGATCGGATGAATCAGATTTACTAGTTGTGAAGGTCTTGTCTTACAAAGGGTTTTGAGCAAGGTAACCCCCCCCTCCCCCCCCCCCAACTCTAAAAACTATTACAAAATCACCTTTCCTCAATGGAATAGACTAAGCAGTATCTGCTTTTGTTTACTAATAGGAAAAAAAACATCCAGCGTACAAAATGTTCTCTTGTGTTTCAGTTTAACTTGTGTATATGTTTCCACTCACATATCTATGGAGTACCCTGGGTATGATCTAAACGCCCTGTTTTTCTATGAATGTAATAAATCTTGAACCTTCAATGATACTGTTAGTCTCTCCAGAGGAGTGACCTTTTTCCAGTATTTTATGAAATTCATTGGTTCTTTTTGCATTTGGAAGGCTTTGATAGACAAAGGATTAAACATATGATTAATCAACCTTTTATGGCATTTTCAATTTCATTTCAGCGTGACTGATGAATTGAAAAATACAGGATCTCATGGGAACATCTACTTTTCTTGCAGCAAGTTGCTGAACACCCAAACAATTTGACTGCTTCTGCTGATACACTCAATTGATAAAAATCCTTCTATCATTCATATTTGGGACAATCTGCTTTCCTTTTTTCACTTGTTATGCAAACCGAACACAGATAAAAGGCTGCAATGGTTTTGAATAAGTACTGAATTATCAATATCAGAGAACTGCCACCATAAATCGTTTCCCCATTTCACATCATGACAATAGTGTAGAAATGGGAATTGAGCAAAAGAAGATAATCTGCATTGTCTGTCATATAAAAGACACTTTGCAAGCTTGATCCATCCATTGGATCAAATATGTAAATCCTTTTCATCTGAATAGAATAGTTGGATATAGGCAAGATTCCCATTCTATTGTAACTAGGGAAGAAAATAACATTAAAATGAGACAAGTGGTGAAGTGGCTAATCAGTGATGAGACATACATCATAGGGGTTTTTTTTCTGAATAAATTTAGTTTTTTTTATTTGTGTAACATATCAGGAATTTCAAGCTTTGCCTTTTTCAAAAGAAATATTTATGACAGTCTTGTGTAATGGATTTTATTCCCATGGGGTGTAAAAGAATACAGACAAAAAATGGGCAAAAAACAATGTTGCTATCTGCTGCAGCCTCTTTATTCACTTTAAGATAATAGATAGTGATTTCAAAATTCTCCATGGAGTGTGTGGCATTATACCCCCCACCCCAATATTTTTTTTTTAAATCATTTAAAAATAAAATAATCGATTGCCTTTGTAAAATAATATACAATTATCAAATAATCATACAAATCAATAATTATTACAGAACACAAACAAAACAATATGCAAGAAAAGAACAGTTAGTACCCACAACAATAATTTCCCATGTACACAATGTCAATGAGCATTGTGAAAATGTTACAGACCCCCCACCTCTACATATATATGGTATATAAAGGGAACACTTCAACTGAACAAAAGACTAATAAATCAATAATCCAATACTGTTTTAGGAGCAATATAAAATAATCATGCTTTAGGCATAATATAAATAACCGATGTTTTCTCCACCAGTGCCAGGTTGTATCTATAGGTAAGTAAGAAAAAAATCATACAAATAAATGGTAAACATAGTTTGAGATTGTGCAGAGAGTAACATATTGAAACTTTGATATTGCTAGTATCATATCTAATAGAGTACCCAATTCAACAGTGTTTGGTGGTTAAATCGATTGCTACTTATACATAACATAGCTCTTTACATGTATACCCCACTGCTCTTTACATACCCAAATGCAGTGTTTTTCATTACACAACCAACTCAAAACCTTCCTAACAGTAGATGTCATCTTTACAAAATTTCTTGACTTTAATTGTCTCTAAAGCAGTAGATAACATTTGAAATTAGTCTATATCTGACTTGTTTGCTTGTGGCATACAACTATCAGCTAAGCTAAAAATAGTCATTTAGGGTGTTATACTATTGATCCAATGACATGTCAATATCACAGACCAGTTCCTGGCTGTCAACTTTTCAAAAAAAATATCATTCCGAAATAATCTTTCAGATGAAAGAGAACATTAACTATGTTTAATCTACTGTAGGCTATGACAGCTGAATGGAGATATGAGAATGAGGGTAACATCTGACAAAATCTTGGATGGAGGTGGATTTTCTTTCCTTTTAAGCGTTCTTTTGAATTAGACACCTTTGTTTCATTCATATTGAGTAGTGAATACTTCAATGAAATTCAGTTTTGACTTTTTGTGTTTCTTAAGATATTCATTTTGCAGAAAATAAATGTTAAGAAACAAAATATCTTTTATGAAAAAATGTCCCATCAGAGCTTCTTCCATTACTTGCTACGGTGTCTTTTTGAAAGAAAGATACATAGGCGAAAATGAAATTAATCACAAGTTAAAGCAATCTGAAACTTTATATCAGAAGATAAATTTAATCAATATTTTGTCTTGCCATAGAAACTTTGGCCAGTGATTAATTCCAAAACGGCTTGGAAGCAAAAAACAGAGACTTTAAAAAGAATGCCCTAAAAAAACAGATAATAGGATTAACATTGGCTGTCTAGTTAGAGTATAATTTGTGAGAGTCCTTTGTGTATTTCATATTGTTTCCATCAATCATTTAGCATAGCCAAATTGGGTTGTATGTCTCTGAATAAAATATAGTTGACTTCTCTACCTAGCATGACCTTATGCAGTATGTTTCACCTAACAGACAATAAATTCAAATTATCCCCTCTTTCCTCTTCCTCCTCGCCATCTCGCACATATATACCCTCATACAGACTGTCGTCTCTAAAACGCTGCTACAATGCCATAGAATTGCTTCATAGCAATCCTTCATATCATGTAAAAGCCTATTGAATTGACTTGCACTTGATGCATCCTGCCATCCACTTCTCTTTTTCATCAGAGCAAACTAAATATATCATTTTCTCTCTAGCATTACCTAGGTTATTTTTTTTTAAATGTTGTCTCTTCTTCTTCTAATTCTTACAATCTAAATCTCCTGATAAAAAGAATTACAGTGACAGCTTTGTTAAAACCCAAGCCTAGTTTTATTTACTACAGAGGGGGGGGGGCACCAACAGCTCTTGTCGCTCTGCTTTCACACAAACTCATAAAAGATCCATCAATCTCATGACACCTATATTTGTGTCACATAAACTTGGAGTTAAGCTTTTTCAGTTAAACAGAAGATTGGATCACTTGCTTAATTGGGATGGGAATTTTCTCTCCCATTGTCCATTAATTTGTGAAAAAAATCATATACTTCAATTTCCACTTAACCATGTAAGATAAATGAATCTATTTCTGCATGGATAAAATGTAAATCATTTCATATTTCTTTTGTGTATGAAGTAAATGAAAGTGAAAAAAAAGAAAGAAACGTCTACTACATGCCTTCTTTAAGATAGCGTGTTAGAGTATCTCCTTTACCAGAGAGATAAAAAGTCTTTCATAATTTTCTTGATGAAGCTCAGAACCTTTGATATTGTACTGGCTTATTATTCAAAGAATTAATTGCACATGAGAAAATTAGAAAATATCTATCTTAATCCATGGATATTTGTAACTAAAAGATAATGGTACAAACTCCTTGTAAATTCTATGGTCATGTATTTATCTTGTTACAGATGTGAGGCATTGAACTTTGAATTATAATAAAATGGTGTAAGTTAACTTTTCTTTTATTTGGGGTAATATTAAGGATTGGAGGCACACTGGTATGATACTTTCCTATACTATAGTAGTATATTCAAGGTATTAGACCCATAAACCGCTCGGGAAATCGTTTGAGACATCGGCACTACTCGATGGCACCTCGTATGCTCCCGAAAATACACATTCCCTAAACATTTAGAACATCGGAACAATTCGGGCTAGTTCCGAGGTCCTAAATGGCTAGCGAATGTGTATTTTCGGAAGCATGCGAGGGGCCTCAAGTAGTGCCGATGTCTCAAACGATTTCCCGAGCAGTTTATGGGTCTAATACTATAATAAAGCCACATCAGCAATTGAATGAGAATAAGGTTAATATTCTAAATCAGTTGTTAGTGTGGCTGAAAATACACTCAAAATTATTCACTTACTCAAGACTAATCCATAATGTTTATCATACCAAATGATTTTTTTACCTGCAAATTCTGCAAACAGAAAAAAAGAAAGCTATTATAAGAATGTTCAAATGAAGAAAGTCCCAGTATGATTAAAAGCTATGCTATTTCTGGCTACTAAATGACTTTGCTACTTTACCAATTACATTGAAAAATTGTCATAGGAAAAATCTTGAAGGAGAAGACACATCTTTTCTATTTCTCTATCTCTCTCTTGGTTTCTTCATTCTATATCATGCTTCAGGCAAAAGATAAGAATGTCAAATTTGGTCCCTTATTTGATAAATGGAAGGGTAAATGAAAAATAAAGGAAATTACAGTTAAGTGGGCAGTTTATCTCTTTCTTCCTTCTGGGTCACATCTACTGGTCTGGACAAGATCTCTAGTACCTATCATTTATTTGTCAACTTTTTTTCCCCCCTTAGATTTTCATTTTTTTCCCCCTTTTTCAAGGAGCATTCAAAAAATAAGCCCCAAAGCTACAGAACCCTTGTGAAATGTTGCAAATTCCTGACATCTTATAATGACCTTTTTCTAATTTTTCTCTTCCATCCTTTTTTCTCTTGTATATCCTTCCAGGCATCCTTCAATTACAGGGAAGACTCTGTATTAAAATTGCTCACCAACTTTGAAGTGAAAATTCTGAAAAAGCATGAATAATCTACATGTCTTTGGATTTGATCATAATGTCACATTCTGGCTCTGGATAAATGGTGCTTAAAGTGGAACCCTAACAATGAATGTTTGATTTTTTTTCATCACACATCACTACCCAATATGGCTCACTATGGTGCCAGCATTTTGGGAGGGCCACAATGGAAGCTTCTGCCTAGCCTAGAAAATCATTATCACAAAGAAGATTGAAACTGACTGGGAGTTTTAGAGGGATTACACTGAGATAATCTGTCTTTCATGTTCTACATTCTTGTTTGATGTACAATTTAGAATTGAAAGGGAAGAGAGATAAAGTTGTGTCATTTTTATCATCTGAACATATACTACTAATAGAAAGAAATCAAATTTGACATGAATAAAAGTACCATGCCTGTTTCAATGCATCAGATTCCCTTACTGTTCTCATGTATATTATTTTCAAAGATAACATTCTCATTGATAGCTTTCCATTCTGATTTGAGACATTTTAAACAGTAGAAAAACTCACAAAGACCGTTTGAGAAGGAAAAAAAATGGAGGGGGTGAATATATTTTCACTGTGAAATTGAAGGGGAATGGCCGTAACTGACAGATAATCTTCCACCGGCAGCATTGAAGAAAAGTGTGAGATTGTCAGCAGTCTTTATGTTCAAGATACCAAATTAATTTCCCTTTAGAAATTCTTCACCATGTACTAACCTCTACATCAATAGCACCAGTCAAGATGAGACAGCCAGTGTATAGAGACTGAGCTATGGTGCCAGGTATAAATGAGAATCTGGCAGTGTCAGCTTATCTCAGTTAGAAAAGACAGAATTCTACAACACATATCTCAATAATCACTGAAATCTGGTTCCATATGTATCCAATGGTGCATTATGCGTAGTGATAATTGTTCTTCCAAACCATCGTCAAGGGACATTGCCCTCATAGATATGAACATATAATAATCAAATTAGTAAATCAATTACTATTATAATGTTAAAGCTGTTAAAAAAGAAAGACAGGTTTTTGGAAAATGATACCAAAAATAGTACTGAAGTTGAAAAATATCTCCTGGTTCATGGATGAGCAGCCTTCTTTTTTTTCAATTATTAAATTATCAAATTAATCATAATACATGCTAACTATCACCATAACAAAAAAAACAGTGAACCAAATGACAAATAATTCTATGCCATTTTGGAAACTGAAATCTTCAATAACAAAAAATATATATTTAAAAGAACAAAGCACTAATACTTATCTATTAATAAACAGAACAAAAGGAAGCTTCTTTCAAGGTGAACTTATTATTGCTCTCATTCACAAACAAGGGAACTTAAAAGAAATTTGTTTCATTTCAACAAGATCTAAGTAGGTATCTCATCCCATCCTCACAAGGACAGTTTCAAAGATGACCGTTAAGTATGAGACTGCTATTTCTGATATGTTCTGCATGTATATTCTACGATCTGACCTTACAAACCAGTACAAGTAGGTCAAAATTGATCTCAAGCCTGAATCCCTTACTTCGCTGTATGATGTTAAATGTATATATGTATGAAGTGATAGACGGGTCTTCAGTTTAGATCAATACGGTCTTGTATTTCAAAAACATAAATTCTTTTGTGCACCAATTCCTAGGACAGGAAAATGAATGACATTTATACAGATCAATAAACTACTTCTTTGAAGCAAAAAAAAAGAAGAGAATGGTCTTAAAAGCGACTGGTAAGAATCTAAACTTAGTATCTTCTTCCCAGATTTCAATTTTAACTAATGAGATATACAAAACTTATCAAGTCCCAGATCCAATTATAATATAAGAAATGGCTTCATTAAAAGTACATGTATCTTCAAATCAATATCATGCATAAAAATAGTAACAAGATCTACTCTATCGTTTAGCAATAGTTCTTACATGTTAGTCTAAAAATATCTTAATTTACATCGCTTATACTTTTTGTGTTGAATCAAATATATGAGAAAAATAAAAAATTGTAGCACATTCTATTGAATTCTAAAGTAAACGTATAATAGAAGAAAACGTTGACAGTTCAATTACAAAAAATTGACCAAATTTGGCAAGTGTTGGTTATGTGCAATCAAAGAATACCATAAGCTTTCTTGGCCATGATTTATTGCCTTTTCAGATTGGCAATTATTTGAAAATGGCATACAATGAAATGGAGAATGGTTTGATTAGAAACAACAACACTGCTGGGAAATTACTGAAACTGAGGAGAATATGTCTCAGAAATTGGTAATGTCACAGAAAAATTAAGATCTGAAAGTTTAACTGATTGTTTCCAAAAGAAAATATCAGATTGATACAGCCTTCATCAAATAGATATGTGGATTAGTAAGCTTAATTTTCTTCCTTTATCTTTTCAGAGCTTATAAATATTCTGGATCATTTGTAATATGACTTTAATTTGAAATCAGATAGATTATCCTGTCTCAGAAATTCTCTTAAAATCCATGGTAACATGTTCAGACATAAAAATCTATGAGTGACAGTTCAATTACTGGGTATCTCAGCAAACGGTGATATACAGTCAACTTAAACTAAGCATGTCAATAAAACATTCCTTCTTTGAGAAATAATGAAGAAATAAAACCCTTATCACAGGATAAGGTTTGGAAATAAAGAGGAAATTCTCATGGGTTATGTCATCTGCAACTTAATCTATCAGGTTAATATTTTAGATGCTACAAGAATATAGAAAGACTTATGCAACTGAACAGACTAGACTGGGTGGCTATAAATTAAGTGAAATATACAATATTCTCATGCCCAATCAGTAAGAATAAAGAAACAAAAGGCATATAAAAACTTCTTTACTGACCATAAATTTTCTAAACCCACCAAGACTTTTTAAAGGTTTGACATAATAATTATTGCTACTTTACACAACAAGGTACAACTCAACCTTGCCACTGTAAATAATTGCACCTTATAACAATGTTATACCATTGAAGATAACTAATAAGCATGTCATTATTCTATATGTATCTTGAAGGACTTTAAAAAGGGAATTTATCATTAACTATTTTTTTCCAATCAAGTATCATAGTGTTAATATCAATAAGCAAGGTCTATTTCTAAAATGAGTAATTCTATGCAAAGAAATACTCTGATATATGACAATCTTCTGTCTTTTCAAAGAAATACATACTCATTGTGTTTGTCTTCTCTCAATAAAATAAATTGTTTCATGTTGTCCATTGAAACAGCTTAGACAACATTTCCTTTTCCTTTAGCAATAAGATTTAGGATAATCACTTTGGCTTCAAAGTATTTAAGTTTTCAAAAATCAAATAAAGCAGAAGCTCTTACAAAGTAGAGCGAGAAAATTGAATCCACCTTGGAAAATCATCAGCTCTCCTTTAGAAATCAATATGGAAGGAACCAGTGGCTAAACAGAAACATTTCAAAGCAATCTGATGTTTCATGTAGATGATTTAACGGACAATCCTGTTTCAATGTACTCTAGTGACAAGGCAGTACAATGCAAAAGAGTTTTATTCTATATAATCTTATCAACATTCTTTGCATATATCCCTCCTATTTAAGTGTTGGTTATCTAGAAATTGCATATATGTCCTATCCCATCTTGCATATAGCTATTTCTATTTTATGTATGTAATGACAAATATTGGTAGTATGTCTTGAATTTGAAATCTGAAGGTCTAGGAAACAATGTTTTCATTCAAAAGTAGTGTAATCTGGAATTTTCAACAAGAGTTTTCCATGAAAGAATCTAGATCCTCAAAATGAAAATTGGTAATGTGTGACAATAAGAAACATGGTAATTGGTAACATGTAAGTTAATTACTCGATTGATTAATGAAGATCATGTTTTGAAGTGTGAGTGTTTGAAAAGTTGTAAAGCACACTCAAAGGATGATAATTTTCAATAAAAAAGCTTGATAGAAATGGAGAGGATTCAAAGTGACTGTTTAATGCCATGGCATATTCTACTTGTAAATATGGATGTAGCGAGCAATCATTTTTTGTGTATATCATTGAATTTTTTTTCAATCATTATGTTATCATCGTGTGAGTTTTCTAAAACAAGAAACCTTCACAAGAACTGTCAAAATGAAGAAAACAGATGCCATGAATTGGCTTACATCAACACTCATTAAATCAAAAACCAGTAATGTCCCAACAGACTCAAAGGCCTAGGACATAATGATAAGGCTCCTCTGACACTTGTCCTCTTCACATTTAGAAAAGTTGCAGACAAATATATAATTTCATGAAATATAAACAATAAATAAGTTTTGAATGAAAATAAAAATTGCTAAAGTGATAGTGATAAGTAACATTTAATCACTGGACACAGGAATCATTTGGCATGTAGGTAAAAGAAAAATGAGCTTTATTTAATATGTAAGAAAATGCATATTTACCAACAATAGTGCTGCCAAGAACAAATTCTGGACCTGGGAATGTATCTTCTTGGTTCCCATGTTCATTTAGGGTGGCTGTGTCTGTCAAGCTGTCAGTTGGTTCGGCACCGTTTTCTGGGAAATTTTCGTTGATAACATCGCTGTCAGGGTCCTGGTCTGATTCAGGAGGGACTTCTGACCGACTTTGAGCCATGCTTCTTTGCTGGCTAAAGATCCTCGAGAATTTTGAGATGGACTTATGAAACATTAGAAGTCTTTGCTAGGCTCTGTGAGATTGTTCCCCTGAGCCTTGCAACACCCAGATATAACATATAGAAGTGCTTACGCTGTTAAAAAAAAGATCGTTCTGTTGAATCAAAATTCAAAAGAAATTAATTGACAAATATAGCATTAAAATGCCATGATTTAACATTTATATTGACTTTTCAATAAATACACGATGTAATTGAGTATAAAACGTTTCTAAACCATTTAGCGGATTGATATTAAAAAATGATAAGAAGTAGTTCTAAAATGGCGCACACACAACCTTATTCTTTTCGCATTGGACAATAATTAGTAACACAATGTGAACTTCATATGGAGATAAATATTTGTGTATAATCTATTTATGTATAAAATAATTTTTAATCGAAAAAATATATCAAACCTAAATAGACATCGATTTTATTTTCATGCCAGCCACGCACTTACTACTTCCTTTACGAGCCGGCAAAATGGCGGAGTTTGACTTGACCACGCGTATGGGACAATATTTGGATCGTCATCTTGTGTTCCCTCTACTCGAATTTTTATCAGTGAAAGGGGTGAGTTTCCTACATTAACATTATTCATCTGTTAAATTTTCAGTTGTTTATGTCATCTATTGCTTTATATCCTGGATGGCCTGCCCTGATATCTTCACAACATAACATTTCACAGACTGACATTTAGGGCTTGACAGACTGATGAAACAGTCTGGAATACTGAATACTCATAATGTTTTCTTTTAGTCTCTAACTCGATCCACAAGATAAAACTGATACAAACGCCAAATATATTATCAGCAATTTAGCTTTATTCGAAGTTATATCTGTATGTTTAGGTCAGTGGAACTGGAAGAGCATAGGCATAGACATCATACAATTCTAGTCCTTTGTAGTTACTTTTATCTGGCATATGTTGAATTCGTTTAGCAAATAATGATTCTGACAGATATATAAAATAATTTTGTTGTATTTCAGATATATGATGAGCAAGAAATGCTTAAAGGCAAGCTTGACTTGCTTAGTAATACAAATATGGTGGATTTTGCCATGGATGTTCACAAAAGTTTATACCCAGATCAAGATGTTCCAAACAGTAAGCATCTCAAAGAGTTTTTATATAACCACTTAACTGACGTAGCCTTGGATTCTAGTGCTTATTTCAGGGTGGTGAAACCTTTTTATTTTTGAGAGGAAGGGGGTGTAGACGCCGAGAAACCTATTGTTGAAGTTAGGATTGAGGTGATATTTAATAATGCATGTAACTTAAAGTTGCTAAGATATTGATGTTAATCAAGATAGAGATCATATTTTGATGACATGATATTTACATTTTTAGCCTTGAAGGAAAAAAGATCCGACGTAGTAGCCGAGTTGAGGAGGCTACAAGGAGCAACAGAGCCAATCACAAAAATATTTGAAGATCAAGAAGTTGCTAGAATGATTCAGACAACAAGAGATGGCAGACAGTTTTTTGAATATTTAGTCAAAAATCACAATGTAAGATCTATCTTCTAAACAAAGCTTCCGATATGAATTTTTGCACATACCTTTATGATGTGTGTCTTTTAGCATTTTAAAAGTTTAACCATATTGTAACGATTTAAGCCTTTACTAACAATATCAATAAACCTCTCTTACAGGTAAATTAAATGTCTTTTGTTTTAACATTGTCATATTTTCATTTTAGTTTCAACCAGAAATGTTGAATATATTGTACAGTTATGCCAAGTTTCAATATGAGTGTGGAAACTATTCAGGAGCAGCTGAATACTTGTACTTTTTTAGAGTTTTGGTAAGTTGTATGAATGCTAATTAGTATTTTCACTTCTAAAACTTGAATGAGATGCTATTTGTAAAACTGTCTCAATATGAAATAATATTCAGAAACCAGTATGACATACTTTTTTTTAAACTTCTTTTAGTTTTGGAGTGCTTTAGTTCAATATAATTAGATATTCATGAGTCATTGGTTGTTGTTTTTAAAATTGTAACTTACTTTTTAACCTGATTAGGTGCCCCCAAGTGACAAAAATTCATTGAATGCCCTTTGGGGAAAGCTTGCTTCTGAAATTTTGATGCAGGATTGGGATACAGCTCTTGATGACCTTAACAGATTAAAAGATGTTATTGACTCAAATGTAAGTTCCTATTTTATGTCCAAGATATGATAATTAGAGAACATTAACATAATACAAAAACATAACTATTATTATTCAGTGTTGTGAAATCCTTAAACTTATAAACCCATTATAAATTATTATAGAATTATTGATCATTTAACATTGTTCAGTCTTTTTTTATTATATGAAATGCAAATCTACATGCATTTTGCAATTCATTTAGTGATGTAAACAAGAACACAAAGTGTTTTTATGCAACACATTTTCCCCTTTGTATGTCTATTTTGATGTATCTTGAAACTCATCTTCTATAAATATGAAAAACACAACATCAATGATTTTTTTCCATCTCCTTTTAGACATTTGGATCAGCATTACAGTCTTTACAGCAAAGGACATGGTTGATTCATTGGAGCTTGTTTGTTTTCTTCAATCATTTGAAAGGAAGAGACCTGATCATTGATATGTTCCTTTATCAACAACAGTTAGTATTTAGATTTTGTTTTTAACAAACTTTTTCGATAAGTTATTCTTCTTCTTTGCGTTCACTTTTTTATAGTGTATATGCGTAGTACTGTTGTTTAGCATCCATGGTTGTAACACCTTGATGCCACTATTTTGCGCCTTTAGGCCCAGCACTTCCAACTTCAGTCTGCTTTTCTGTCTTGAGAATAAGAGACCGATAACAACATTGTTTCTCACATTATTTGACTCTCCATGGCTATTAACTGTGACAGTGTGTCTCTATTTTGTCAAATTATTGTAATTATCAACGTTTCAATTTCAGATACCTTAATGCCATACAGACAATGTGTCCACACATCTTACGGTATTTGACCACAGCTGTCATTACAAATAAAAGAAGAAGAACAGTATTGAAAGATCTGGTCAAAGTCATTCAACAAGTAAGGCTGCTTTGTTTGTATAAATGTTATATTTTTTCTAGTAAGAAGTGATTTTCAACAATTTGATATACTTATTCTTGATTCCATTTGTCTTTCTTTTTTCCAGGAATCTTATACATACAGAGACCCCATCACCGAATTTTTGGAGTGTTTGTATGTTAATTTTGACTTTGATGGTGCACAGCAGAAGCTGAGGGAATGTGAAACTGTAAGTATATATTATAAAGAAAAATTACTTATTCTACCACTTTCAATTTCTAGTTTTAATGAATTAACCTGTTATGATTTGCCTTGTTAACAGAAAGCTGATTACATACTCATAGAAATAGAAACACATCAATAGTAAGATTTCACTCATTTTAAAAAGACTAGAGGCATAAAATTCTTCAATTTTTTCATGAGTTGGTTGATACAATTTTCCTCATTCTCCTTTACAGGTTCTTGTCAATGACTTTTTCTTGGTAGCTTGTTTGGATGACTTTATTGAGAATGCCCGCCTTTTCATCTTTGAAACTTTCTGCAGAATTCACCAGTGCATAAGTATTAGGTATGTCATAGTAATGTTTTCAATTTGCATATCTCAAGCAATACTAAATATCATATTACATGTTCTTTGTATCAGGAGCTCAGATTTTGACTCAACATACACAACCAGTGCTCTTCTTGACCAATTGTACCACAAACTAAATAGAAAAAGGGCCTTGGTATTGGTACCAAGCAATGATTTGTTGCATAGCTTGAATTTAACTGATTTTAGAGAAAACACCACCGTTTTAAGAGTTCCAGGTGATTTATGGAATTGACTCGTACCTAAAATGTTGATAAAATATTTAAAAACACCATCTTCATCTCTTAAATGATTTTTTTCTGATTTTGGGGTTTCCTTTCCAGTATGTTGGCAGATAAACTCAACATGTCACCAGATGATGCAGAAAGATGGATTGTAAATTTGATTAGAAATGCAAGGCTAGATGCTAAAATTGATTCCAAATTGGTAAGGGACCTTTCCGTTTGACAAATTGTCGTTAAACAATTATTAGTAAAAGAAAATGTTCCTTGATGAGTTGATAATCTTTTGTAGAGTTTGACATTAAAATCCAGTTATTTTTGCAAAGATTTTATGATACATTTGATCTCACAGTCTCAGTTTTCATGTGATTTACAATTTTGATAAGATTCTTGCATTATTTTCTTTTTAGGGACATGTTGTCATGGGAACTCAAGCTATTTCCCCATACCAACAAGTGATTGAAAAGACAAAAGGACTTGCATTTAGATCACAGTGTATGACAATGAACCTAGAAAAGAAAATGGACAAAAAAGAATCTGTAAGTGTACTCAACTTTATCTGTTTGGAAGCCTAGTGAATAATTGTTTTCAGAGTGGGAATTGGGATGTTTTATCAAGGGGACTGCTTAGCTTGTTAATGAAGTTTCAAAAACCAAAAGGAAGTGGGGGGGGGGGTGTATCCTCAGAGGAATATGCTAGTGAAAAGATTAGAAAATAAAGTCACTCATCAAAGCAGTGAGGGTTATTTCAATCTTTGATAGAGAATACTAAAAAATTGTAACTAGATAAATACACTTAGTTCATTGCTTGTTGTATTTTGTTGCTTTTTCTATTTGATACATAAATTATTTTAACATAGCTTGGTCATGGATAGATTTAAAAGGGATTTGTTTGAAAGTATTGTTTTTGTTTTGGATATTCCTCTAGAGGGAGCATGTGCTTACAAAATTTACTTGATTAAAACAACATTCTAGAAGTTGCATCTAGTCTGGAAAGACAGGTTGGAATAATATTAAGAGAGCCTCATGATTATAAATATAATTGACAGGGGAAGAAGGAGGAAAATTATGGCTGATACTCAAAGTTTTTTTTTTTTTTTTTTTTTTAAATCATTCTCAAACAGTAGGCTTCAGACAACATGGTACTATGTAGTTGTTGAACTTGTTAGTTGACAGATAGAACATGATTTTACTTTTCCCTTCACCACTTTCCATTAAGTTCTGCCCACCTGTATCAGTGTAATTACACTTGAAGAAAAAATAAGGAAAAATAACTTCCAGGTTACAGATTAGATCATGCCCCTTCACCCCATGTGTTTTTTATATGTGCACATGGCAATGAAAAACAATAAGTTTACTGCAACTCTGGCATGAATAAACGAATTGCTTAGGTGTAAATCATGCAAATTGTTTATGTAGTGAATGAATAATTAGCCTTTAAATCATTTTGCTATTTATCATAGACCAAAATATTGTTACAAAAATAGCAATATAATAGAGTATGTGCCAAATAAAAACACTTGGGCTTTGTTTAGTTGATAATGGGTTTTGGAATAATTTTTTCTAAACTACTTTCTGGACTTGGATGGTAGATAACTTAAATGGGTTTTTTTCCAAAATTTCTTTCTTTTTGCTTATCATTTTAATGTGTCTGTAAGTTTTGTTTTTTTATGAGAGTCATTTTTTAAAGTGAGTGCAACCATAATTGCAGATTTGTTAAGACAAATGATTGTGGAAATTTTGTTGAAATACAAATGGCAAAAGTGTATAGTGATGGGATGTTTAGTCATCAGATTGCAATCATCTTTGTCATAGAATCAGTCTCAGAGGAGATGTGTATCAGGACAGACTATCAAAGACTGGATGGATGGATTTATAGAATGGTAAATCAATCAATCACAAAAATCCCTTTAGAGGCATGGTAGACATTAGAACTAGCAAACTGTAACCATGAACACTCCCTGTACATCTTGCTTGGGGCTTGATGTGATTTCAAAGGGCCCATACGTGTGGTAGCAATTAGAGCTAAATCATACACCTTAGACCAATTCTAGGATTTCCTGGTATGCTAACTAGATTCCAAAGATGTCCTAGTGAGAAGGGTAAACCAGTCTTGAAGTTTTCCCAATGGTAATGTTGGCTTCTTTGATTACTTCAGAGTAATGTGATAAAATCAAGCTCATGTTTTTCCATGGACAAGCTTGGTTGATTTTTATCAAGTTCTTGTAGAAGGGCTTATCAAATTTTTGAAACATTTTTCTGCTGCGAGATTTTTATATTCAAATTTTATTTGTTTGAGATTTCAAGAATTCTGCTTGTAAAGGTCCCTTTAAGCATTGGATAGTAATAAATCGAAAAGGAAAACAATTAATAGCTTTTAGCTTGTTATAAATCCATTAAAAAAAAGTTTAAAACATGTTATGAAGTCAATATTTTATTTTTTTTGGCCCAACGATCACTATTCGTTTCATCCTGTTTTTATAGAGAAGTTATGGTCTTTTCCAGATGGATAGTCCGTACTTCTGATTATTAGAAGATATCATAACAAAAGTCATATGTTAGACACTTTTATATTATTTTCATTTCCTATATCCTGGTTTGTTGGAAACTTAAGAATTTGGCATGGACCAAAAAGTAAGGCTAAAATCTTTAAACATGTTCAACTCATACACAGGTATAGACATTTTTTTCTGCTTTAAATGAGTGGTAAGTTGTTGAATTTTGAACAAATCTGGTAGAAAGATTCGTCAGTTGGTTGGCCATGGACTGGTCAGTCGGTTGGCCATGGACTGGTCAGTCGGTTAGTTGGATGGGTCTATTTTGTTGACCGGGATAGCTGTTTTTACAAACTTATATCTTAGGGAATTAATAATTATATACTTTACAGTAGGTACAATAAAATGAAGCAATTAGTGAGGGGGAGTTTCAGGGGTAAGGTCATAGAACTTCCTGTAACTTACAATTTAAGGTATGTCTTTCCATTCTTGAAGCTGGGAAGTAAAACCTGATTGAATGAGACATTTTGGTTTCGGGATAGAAAATAAAAGCTTGAATAAATACTGAAAGACGGAAAGTAACAAGTGCAATCTCTTGGTGGTCATCAAAGGTCATAGCTCTGCCATGCAGACATCTACAGAATATTGAAAAATGCACAACAACCAGTATACATGAGCCTGTTATTTGTTAATTGGTTAGAAAATGAACTTTTCAAAACCATGCTGAGTCTAAAATTAAATGTAGATGTACAAACATGTGTTCATGAGAGAGTATAAGTTATTTTCTTAAAATTCAGTTTAAGTTAATTTAGGAGTTGTGATACTTTTGCCGTTTTGAACTGTAATAATAATATTTTGTTATCTTTCTCATTTTAGACTACCAACCAATGGGGAGCAGATATTTAGTTCAAGGAAGGTTTTGAGAAAATTATAGGCATAAGTTGATACTACTGAAGCAACTTCAATTGAGTTGGATTATGCCGGCTTTCAGGTCAAGCAAACTCTGCATTCTTTTTGTAAAAATGACTCGTTACTTATCATCTCAGACACATGATATGAAATATATTGATACTTGGACAGTGGAGGGAGTACTTTTTGTTAATAGTCATCAAAGTTGCTGGAAATGTGCAAGAGTTGTTGCATGTTCACTAATTTCATCTACATTGACACTAAGTCTACCAGTTCAAACTTATTGTATTTATGGAAATGTAATACAAAACCTCTATACTAGGGTGTTGACAAAAAACATTGGCAAAAGATTGAAAAATATACAGAAAGTGGGGTTCAATTACATACATGTGAAAATTACCAGAACCCTTTTGTATGTTTGTGATGAAAAGATAAAAAATAAATCAATTTTACCTATCAAAATTCCTTTGCATTGAATTATTTTTTCTTTTGTTTTTTTTACCATTAGGATAAAGTATAATACATGTACTTGGCATGCTTCAAATATTGTGTTGTAGGTAGTTAACTTATGTTTTTGAATAAAATGGTTCCAAATATACATGTCGTAGCTAATATATCAGTAAATAAGTTAGGAAAATTCAGTAGAAAACGGACAATATAATTCAAGATGAATTGGTTTTAGAAAATCATCCTCATTACTTGACAAAATTCAATTCATCAAGAAGCATTTTACAAAGAATTTATTTCCAGACATATGGAAACATCCCTTTATATCCTGATAATATGACGACTATTGTCTGACTAGGGGGCATGAATGAAATCACTATTGTCAGATTCATATTGGCGTAGAAATATTATTGGTTGTGAGATCCAAAGAAGAAAAACAGAAAGCAGTGCCATTTGGAGCTGATTTAACACTTATTCACATAACATAATGTAATTTTCTGTCAAAGATCAGTGTTCGTAACCTAAGAATGAAAATATGTTTCTGATGATGTGTGGTGTATATGTGCAAAACAGAGTTTTTTCTCTTTTGTATGATAAACGGTCTAAGTCTCTTCACCAAAGCTTTCAACAAACATTCATCATGCCTTCAATATATAGGGAGATATGAGTCTGGATATACCTGACCTGTGTAAAATTTGATAGCATTTGTAAGAAATATGAAGCATTTTCAATCCTAGATCCATTTCAAAACTCCTTACAGCTAATTTGTAAAGGTGAGATGGTGGACTGATTCCTGGAGTGCAAACACATGCCTGTAGATATGCGACATGGGAATCTGTCTGTGCCAGCCAACTTTTTCCTGTATATTTTACACAAGCTAACACAAGTTTCACATATTACTGTTTTTGTTCAAATAATTAGCTATGAAGAATCTTGTTTGTACTAGATAATTCTTCCCTAGATTATCTGATAGATTTTCACCATGCTACAGACCATTGATTCATGGATGTTGACAGATTTCGTTTGATAGGATTACAGACCTGTCCATCATGTTTAGTAAATGGCTTGTTGAAAAAATAGTGAGACTAATAACACTACAGGTTCTTACACACTATGCCTCTTGATGAATGTTAGTTTAGTTTGAAAATGGAGCACACACAGTGATTATACTATCTCTTAGGTGAGTTTATTAGAAGATTGAAGGTATGAGTTCGATCCCTGGTAATACCTCATGTTTTTGTTCAGCAGATGGTTGCCTTTTTCCATCCAGTTGAAAAATTCTCTGTTGTAAAGTGGTGTTTGATATACTATAATTAATTACAAAAGAGACATTTTTATTTATGAAAAAAGCATTATTTTAAAACAGCCTTGGTATTGAAAAAAAATTTGCCCCCAAAACTTGATTCTTTGTTTTTAAAACGTGAAGGAAGTAATAGAAAACAAGCCTATACAATGTCAAACAAACTTTTTTTTCATTCAAAATGGGGGTTGTTTTATTAATATTTTTTGCATCTGGCTACTAACTTCCATCATCGTTAAAATGTATTCCTTTGATAGTAATTCATTTCTTAAAACATCAATTGTATACAAAGCATTCTGTCTTCATATTTCAATACTAAGTATGTTGCTGGGGGGGGGGGGGGCAAAAATAAATAACCTTGTCTTGTACAATCTTGTCAAAAAGTCACAAAAAAATGTCTGAAAAACAAATAAATACAACACATCTCCATGACATGAAAGATCTCCCACTTGGATGAAGCATTCTCCAACAATGTTCTTTTTGTTTACAGATGCCATAGGTCTTGACAGTTCCCACTCTTTGAGTGTATTACTTACAAAGTCTGATCTTCATGAATACAACCATCAAAAAAGACTCACACATTTCCATTCATACTTTGAATGACTCAATAACTTTTCAATCTAAATCATTTTCCAAAAAAGGAAACATAGATGTATCTATTACATGTCTGACAACTTGATATGATTTTGTGTTCAGTCTTGAAATGACCCAACCCTGACCTTTTCAATGGGTCATTAGAAGGTAATGTACCTTAGTCTTTTTATCTGAAGAATGTATTGTTTTGGGGATTGCTTTTGATCAAACTATCAATCAAACAAACTAAATGGTTGCTAACTATCATTCTTATGAAAAACTATTCTAGTTCAGGGTTTCAATTTCACCTTTTTAAACTAAGAGACATATACAAAACAACCTACTGGACAGCTTAGCCCTTACTATTGCTCAAATAAGCATCTGATATTGGCTTGAGCAAAAAAGTAATGATAATAATTACTTATGATTGAATTTCTAAAGCACTTCTCATTTAAAGATGAATATTCAAAGTGCTTTATAATGTGTGAAAAAAATGATAGGTTGATTTTTTTAAATAAGTGGAATGTCAAGATTTAAGGCAACAGTAAACTTGGCCAACAAAAAAAGGCAATTTTTCAAAGGCCATTAGATAAGGACTTTATCATTTTTTTTGTAGATAAAAAATTGTTTCTGAATGATGCTACAATGTCTTTAAGAATGCATTTACATATTTAATTACCAATTGTCTCGATAAATGTTAATCAAGAATTTATAAAAACCAATATGAAGTAAAGTTAAGAAACTCTGCATGATAAACTCAGTGATGCAAGATCTCCATAGTTTCAGTAGGGTTGGTTCTATTGACTTCAAAATAGGATTTGCAATGCTGAGTAAATATTTGAAAAATTCATTTTCAATTTTTCAATACAAATTAAATGTTATTTGAGACAATTTCTTTTCTTTGACAAGTGTCTTAATCACTCACAAAAGTGGAACATTTAGCCAATATTTAGATTTCTTCTGATAATGGAACAGCTGGTTAAAATTACAAGATGGACAAAGGGGATGGGTAAAATCATGAATATGATATTTAATGTAAAATGTGCATTTACATAAGAAAAAGAGAGATCATTTCTTTTCCTTCGAACTCTTCTACTACTTTCATTACATATCAAGGTCTTTGGGATATATTAAAATGTATATATGGGAACAAGTGGTGTAGTGGTTCAGACGAACGCCATAAATCCCCATTGAGGTAAGATGCCTTTTGGGTTAAAAGTGGTTTTTCAGCTCTGTTATGTGTAACAGAGCTGTCTGGCTTGTTTTCCTATCTTATAATAATCTAGCGGAAAGGATGTAAAACGTGGACTCATGGATTCTATCCCCAACAGAGAATAATTGCTGAAACTGAAAACAATGTCGTTATTTACTTCTATCCCTAATTCTATTGGTTTATTCCTTTTTTTCTTCAAGGAATTGCTTCATAGTAAATGACCCAAAGTAGAAAACAAATTGAAATTTTTATTTTGAAAAAGGTGTCTCAGTATTATGACCCATTAATTTCTATCTTCATATTGTCACTGGATATGGTAAACACTTGTCAAACCTTCCACCCTGTTTGGACTGAATACCAAAAAAAAATTCACAAAAATTGAAAGGGAAACTTAATATCAATAAATTGAATCAAAAAATAAAGCTTGACTTTATCTTGAAAAATAATCTTTGTAACAAAAAAATTGAAAAGTTTTTATCTAAGAGGAACAAGACATGTCTGCAGTACACGTACTGTAGTTTGATGGGAGCTATGGGAATTAAAAATATAAAAACAAGGTAATTATTGAACACTTCAACATTTGTCCCTCTAGGTAGTTCTCTAGAAATTTCCGTAAAAATGACCATTAAATCTGAATACTTTCAGAAAAAAAATAGAATAAGAATTAATGAAAACAACCCCAGCAGGTGTTTCTATCTACTAAGCCTTTAAATGCAAGTGAGAACCAAGACACTTCCAGAAATTCAAACAACTAAGGCCAAACATGTTTCATTTTTAGGTTCTATAAACCCTCTTCTCTAGATTTGGTAATTTTAAAGATGATAGAAAATGGAATTTGAGGTCTTTTATATCCCCCCCTCTCATGATTTTTAAATCATAATTTCCAATTATCTACATTAACATTTTAAATTTCTATTACTTGTATACCAGTATCACAGAATCTCTGCTATGCTTAATTCTATCACTTAATTTCTTTTTTTCCCTCAATGAATTGCTTCATAGTAAACAGATCCAAAGTAGAACATGAATTTAAAAAAATAAAAAAAGTGTCACAGTATTATGATTTATTATCTATCTTCATATTGTCACTGTAAATGGTGGACACTAATCGTGTCAAACATTCCACCCTGTTTGGACTAAATACCTTAAAAAAATCACCCTCAAATAAGATACTTATGAAACTAATGAATAAAAGGTTCGGCCTACAATTCTGCTTGGAAATGGTGTACAGTGTATGTTGTGGTAAACCTACAATTTGTCTGTGAGGGTGGGAGTTATTAGTAATCAAACCAAGAGATGTTCCAGGCCCTGAGTCAACATTGTAGCTTCTGGTCTTATTTACCGAAATTCTCACTGTTGCTTCAGGCTTATTTCAGGACCTACTCCAAGTCTTGTAGATACCCATGTACACACTATGGGGCTGGGGAAGGTAAATTTACAAATCTCACAAGTTGGGATTTCGGCAAGGTTCAGTAATTCAAGATAACACTAAATTAAAGTTGACCTATATATCCCATGCTGTAATCTTTCTAAAAACAATATCAACTTTTAAAATTAAATCTAATTTCATGAATGGGCCTAATTGATTGTGTTTTCTTTTGTCCATTGTGTTATGTTATTGATCTATTCATGTGCTTATATTGGTAGGTTGGTTGGTTAGTTATTTGATTGATTGATTGATTGATTGATTGTTGCCTATATGTACGTACATGCAAGGGTGTACATATGTATGTATGTATAGAGAACGAGTTTTCCAAATTAATAAAAAAAGGAAAAAGACAGAACATTATACAATACAAACCTAACTGCCATTATATTAAATGTTGTATTGTTGGCAAATACAAGTTTTTATACGTTTAAGCTATATTAATACACATATTCATGTAAATGCATAATATCTTTTAGACAGTAAAATAAAGCCATCCTCAAGCCAATAAGGCCGGCCAGCCGGCCGGCCATCAGGTAGGTGCTTAGCTTTGGTTTCTGTAGCACAACTGACTGAGAGCTTTTACTCCCCCGTACAGGATGCTAGTCTATTGCAGGTTACTTTCTCAGAATTTTGCTGGTCTCCATTTAATGTTGCCTTGATGAAGAAGGGATATTGGGGCTAAATATCTTTCCTAAGGACACAGTATCCCCATTTGGATGATCTTTTTACTTCATGCAAATGTTACAAAATTTAGGTGTTAACTGT
This sequence comes from Pharyngocirrus eroticus, assembly GCA_033118115.1. Taxonomy (NCBI): domain Eukaryota; kingdom Metazoa; phylum Annelida; class Polychaeta; family Saccocirridae; genus Pharyngocirrus; species Pharyngocirrus eroticus. The sequence goes on from JAVSBT010500073.1 coordinate 37,822, forward strand.
TTATATCCCTTGACGGTGTCTCAAAATCAGGTAAGATTTATCCCTCTGAACCTCTTTATAGCTTATATACATTGCGTCTTCTTGTTCCTGAAGATGTTATAAACTTACACAAGTGGTCTAAGGTGGCTCTAATCTCACCATGAAGAGTAGAGAAGTCCTGCTCTAAGATCATATTGTTTACTGAACCTTTAGCAAAACTTTGTTTCCAAAACACTGCTGGTTTGTTGATAGCTCTAAAGGCACTTTATTTTACCACAGTGATGTTCTGTGCAATTTTCTTCATACTAATGTTCATAGAATGTTCTATAATTTTGATTTAATGCTTGTTGTATTTTCTTGGTGTTTGTTTTCATTGTAATAAGGGGTGGTCATGTGATGAATGAGAAGGTATAACCATCATGCAAGGGTGAAGAAGTTATTCATTATTATTAAAAAAGGACCAGCAACATTGTACAAGGAGCATGCAAAGGTACTTTGTGAGCTGATGTAGTAATAGCTTGTTTTTTTTCTGTAACTTATAGACTAGCAATTGTGATGATACTACATGTAGTTGCTATATTATAATGATAACAATATGATGAGAACAATAGGTGATTGTAGTAATTATGGAATACAGTAAAACCCCTCAACAGTGGACACTCGATTTGCCAAGAAATGTTGTCCTCTGTTGAGGGGTTGTCCACCGTTGAGGGGTTGCATGATTATCAGCAATGTTAAAGTTTGTTATAACACTGGTCAGATAAAAATGATGGCAAATCAAATAAATATACAATTAACAAATTTCTTTTGATAAATTTCAATTGTACAAATAATATAATTATTTGATTGATCCATTCACAGGAACTTATTACATTTT
>JAVSBT010500185.1:0-19978 GCA_033118115.1 Pharyngocirrus eroticus
TTGTAAAATGCTATGCTTTAATGAAAAGGATTATACTAATCCTTTGTGTGTCACCAGAATATTATATAACTATCACAGCCTATATAGCCAGGTAAGGTAAAAAAAAATCACGTTTTTGACCGTGTTCCCCGGTAATATGTAACAAGTAAACTTTAATACTTTGTAACATGTACTCAGATTAACTTTACTCAGATGTGGGCTTCGTATTAGAGCATATTTTATAAGTTATTAAGATTTAAAAAGTGCTATGAATCTGCAGCTTAGAATATAGTGAAGACAAAATTATAAGATCGAAAATTAAGCAATTATATAATGTCAGATATAAGCATTAGAATAAAAGTGCATAATTTATCTTTTTATTAATTTAATAGCATTTTTTCTAAATCAATTAAAAAAAAAACCCTTTTTAATGTTTTTGCTTCTGTTCATGTTATAGAATATAGTTATACAAATTTCAATAATTCACCCTCTTATTTTTTTTTCCTTTTTCAATTTTTTATCTTTGGTATATATTTGAGATTAACTTCTATTTCAATTCAGAAATTCCAAGTTTGACAAAAAAATAAATTGGAATATCTTTTTTATTTTCCATTTCAAATTAAAAAATTGTATTTTCCTAAATTGTAATGTGGGATTTTGTCCAGGTACAATTGTGAGATTTTGTCCAGGTAAAATTGTGGGAGTCCAGGTAAAATTGTGGAATTTTATCCTGTGAAATTTTGTCTGTATATCGATGTAAAGTGATGCCTTTATATTTTTGTTCAGTATGCATTCCAATCACAACCCTTTCTGTAAGTGTAAAACTAACGGTCAATCCTGTGAAAATTGACAAGCCACAATAATTTTCTGTGAAGCACATTTGCAGCATTGTCTTCTTTACACTACGTGACCATCCATGTGATAGTCTGAAGTCCTGATTAATGCATCATGCAGCTATCGTTTTAACTTGTTTTCATCATAAATGTAATCTCTAATAACAAGGCAGGACTGTTAGTGTTAGCAATCAAGGGGCTCTGCATGAGAAAACCAGGTAAAATCCAAAAATCGTGGAACAACATGGGGTTCAACCAAATCCATTGATATTTTGTATGTTATATACTAATTATCAGCCACATAATGTTTTGCCTCCATATTATATTAGTACAAAATATCATGTTGATGGTATACAGCCAAAATAAATTGCTTATCTCTTATTACCAAATCACACTTGAGTAACCTTTTTAAAGGGGTTGACTCAAATTCTAGATTACTTGAATTGATAGTGTTATAGTATTGGTTTGATTTTACAATTTCTGGAATCAGTTAAAATGAAAACCATGATTAAATATATCATTAGACATTACAATGAGTAACACCAAAAGAAAGTTTGAACTAAATAGAGTGTTTTTCCCTTGCACGTTTTTTGATTCTTTGTGAAAAAAAACCTTAAAACTTTGTGGGAGGTTACCTCAAAATTAGAGGAATAGCCTTATACTTGCATTGTTATCTTTAAAAAAAGACATCCACAATTTAAAATCACGTTTATCCCTGTAATTTTGCATTCATTTAGTGACCTTAGAAAGGCGGTTAACTTAAAGTCAGATGAGTATTGGCATCATTGGTGTTATTATTGAAAACTTTACACTTCGTATAAGGGTTGACATTTAGAACAATAAATAATGATCGAAGCTTTAATGGCCTTAGTTCCAGTTTCCTTCTTTACCCAGGATATGTTAGTTGGGTACCAGGAAAATTCTGGGAAAGTTACCTGTGCTACAGAAACTGGGATGACCTCCGACCTAATGAGCCTTAATTGGCACGAGTATGGCTTTATTTCTCTTTTACTCAGATATGATCAATGAACTATCTTTGATATGATATATATCTAACGGTTGGAATTGGAGCATTATTTGCTTTAGTTGGCTCACTCCTCTGCTATAATAGTTTTACCCAGGTTAACATACAAAATATCAATTAATATGCCCCCCCCCCCTCCCCCCAGGCTCCGCCCACTGACTGTTTTTTATCGTGCATTAACATAGTTACATAATCATGATAGTCTCACTTCATACACATATTTCACATGTCTATATCTAGTACTTGAAGGGATACGCATTGCATTAAGTGTGCCAGTGTGCAGCATGTGTAGTCCACATACATATAAACAACATTTACCATGCCACTATCAACGTGACTTAGCCTGTTGTCTGATGTGACGTCACGACCTATTTCCATACACGTGAACTGCAGCATGACATGGTAAAGCACTGATGTTGACATGTTAGTGGAGGATAAGTAAGGAAACAGACAACACAGATTCTAATATTCTTCCTACAATCTCAGATATAACTTGAATTACAATATGCAGGATATATATTCACATATGTATACATGTTAATAGAAGAAAATAACATTGAGACTTACTGAAAATACAGAAAATAGACAGGTAAGAAATATTTTTATGCCAGTTAGGCTTATGCCAGTTATGGATCGGCTGTGCCAGATCTATCATTCTATGGATCTAAACAATTATGGATCTTAAAGCATAGTGAAAAGTAAGATATTTCATGCTAAATCTTCGGACTTGTGCTTAAATCATCCATTGGTGCCTAAAATATACATCAGCGAGATTTGACAAATTGTAGCCCCCCCCCCCCTCCCCCAACATAAGTTGAGGTTTTGACAGAAGGCCAAAATAAGAAAATGTTACTGCATGTGCTTTCTACAGCCTTTCAAGTATTATTATAACTCTGTTATATGTTATGTGGTTTATGATATGATATAATGGCAAGTAGTGTTGAGTAGAAAGCTATTATCTAGTAGATGTAGGATAACAAGATTTAGGCATATATTTAAAAAATCCTCAAAAGCTATGAAAGATTTGCTGTATAGATAGTAGGATGGATGGTACCAGTTTTCATGAAATAATTGACTTTTGTTAAAATAGTGGTCTTTCCAAGTTAGAATAGATATCTTATGTTATAAACAATGATAATGCCACATTATGGGATTCATTTAACATTTTCGAAGTTCGGCCTTTCCAAATTGATTAGTTGGTAGTTGGATGTGCATCAGCTGATCCATTTTTTCTCTATTAGGCCATTCCAAATGGATTATTTGGTGTGGTAATGTATCAGTGATCTTGCAGCCAAAATAAAGGCATATCAAGCAACCCTCCCATTCCCCAGTTTATTGATTTGTCTGATTTCTGATATGACACATTATTCATCAAAAAAATGTTTGAAATTGATTTTTAATGTAATAGAAAATAGGGTATGATCTTTTTCTTCAAAAATGAAATAACTCCTCATAGGTGGGCACATATATTGAAAATGGAATGTTAGAGATGTATAGAAATAATTGATTAAAATTTAGGGTTACATAATTATGGATAGGAACTGCTACAATCAGTTTGATTTTTTAAAAAAATAGTATATATCTTATCATTTCAACATTAACAGATTAAACAATAGGTAGTGATATAGTTATAGTCTTGAACCACAATGTCATAAGAAGCAGAATACCATAAATATATGGTTTTCAAAATTAGTATTTTTAATATCATTGTATTATGTCATTACTCTAGATAGATGTTGTAACAAAGTTATAGATCTTACCACCCCTACACAGTAAACACCATGGAGTAACTGACATATTTTGTCATGATATAATATATGACACATCTTTAGTACTATTAAATCTAGAAATATCACTAATAGACTAAATGGTGTAGTTAGTAGACCCTTTTTCTTAAATAAAACCTTACAATTCTGCATTTTGTTTTAAAGGAAGTTTCATTTAAACATTAACAAACTGCACCACATATTCTAAAGGCCAGCTAAATCATTAGAAGGGAATGAATCACACTATAATTATTACTGGCATGAGTACAGATCACAGACCTAGACACGTGTGGATATGTGTGCTCAAGTGAGGATCAATATTCTCTGATTTTACTGCCCTCTACTGGTTAGCATTTGTTCAATCTGCTACAGCTAGGCTTATGGCCATTGGTTACATAGCTTCAAACAGTATCAATCAAAAATATAGGGCTGCTTGCTGCACGTAGGCCAATTGTAACTTATAGGCCAGGGTCAATTGATATAAATATACATACAATGTATATTATACAAAAAAGGTCACATATGCAGTTTGCACTACCAAAAAAGTCTCCTTGATTATTTAATGAAAAAAATGGCTTATTTACATTAATCATTTTATACAAAAAATATCCATAAAAGTAATTATAGTCCAGAATAGCATATTATATTCACTTCAGAACTAGGTAATAAAGTATGAATTGTAACATAGGAGGATGTTACTAAATATATATTTTTTCTGACTGTAAAGGATTTGTCTTTCTAGGTACATAATACAAACATTCCATACATATTTTTTAAATGATTGCCATCCAATTATTGATGACCATGATTATCATGAAATGAACTTGGTAAGATTATTTCATCAAAAGATATGTTTTCCTTGAATAAGGTAACACAATTTCACTGTGATGTTGTTTTGCATAGTTATGCACAAATGAGTGTTCTTTAGCCTACTTTTTATCATCATGTCAAAAGAATGTTTGCCCTGTGAGTAAAGTGAAGAGTCTAGTTTGGATGGATGTGAAATTGGACTAAACACATCACAGTACTCACGTAGCATTAATTTGATTCATGAATAACTCAAACTGCCTTTGAAAAAATTGCCAATAACAAGGAAGATTATTTATTATAAAACAATTATTTCTAATTTAAACCTGTATGTCTTTAAAGTGAAAGTATAAAGTGAATTGAAGAAACAAGTTTCTTACAATGTATTATAACATGAAATATATGATATATAAATATGGATAAAATCTTTGATTTGTATGCTCACCTGGATTGGAGCACTTGAGTAGCAAGGATTGTAAATGTGTCGAGAGTTCTGTATAGGTACAACTAATTTTGCCCATTTTGACTTTAAAAAAGGCCAAAAGTAATGATGGCTAGACTTAAGGTATTGGAGGTACATTAATAACAATTTTTCTTCTATCATTTCAGAATGTTGAATTTTTCTATATCCCAAGCTCCTGGGGAGTTTGAAGTTCCTATTAAAAAGCCAAGAACACCAAGGGTAAGTCTTTTATGCTCAACTTTTGTGATTTCAATGTATTAATTAGTATTTTTGAAACACTTGTTGAATTAAAAAGTAGCACTATATGCTGATGAAGAAGACAGCAAAGGGAGAAACAAAGAAAAAGAACTGTGACCTAGAATCCATTCTGTATTTTTTATGAGTAGAAATATTTAGGATACTGCTTATTTCACTACTGTACCACAACTAAAATTTGCATTTAACTTTGCTTTGGAACTGAATGTAATTTTTGTAGTCAAGATATCTTCTAATGACATTTGTATATTATTTTCAGGATCCACTTTCCCATCGTATTATTGAGAAGAGGCGTAGGGATAGGATGAATAATTGCCTTGCAGATCTGAGTCAGCTTATTCCACCTACATACTTGAAACAGGTATATATCAAAACTCATGATATCACTCAAAATGTATGCTTTATTTCAGGTATACACAGAGTTTTGCTTCAAACAGTGGCAGTGGAAAATTGTTGTATGAATAAGTCATACATCTAAATTTACTGGGGTTTTTTTTGTTGAAAAAAAATGATACTTCTTTCTCCAAAGGTAAACTGAATATATCAAAAGGATATACCTACATGAGAGAATGATTAAATATGCGCATTCAACATAATTAAAATGATTAGAAAAGGAATATTATTTTAACTTCAGATGCATTTTTTTTTCTCAAAGATGCATCTGAATTGATTTGTATATTTTTTACATCAGTACAATACTTTACAATCTTTTGACACCTGATTTACTATCAAATGCTGATAATTCAAAGCTGCTTAAATCCCTAGCTTAATTTTGGTGTGTGGTAGACACACGGGCTTCATTTGGCAGTACAGTCATTTTGGCTTGTTGGAAGAGTAGTTTTCATCTGGTAAGTTATTTGCTCTTTCTGTTATTGATATTGCAAAATAGCTGTCAAAGTGATCCTGTTTATGTCCAAAACCTTAATTGTAAGTTAAATTCATCACAGTTTTTGAAAGAACTGTAACTATCAAACGCTTCCTGTTTCCAAGTATCTTCTGATCATAAAGATTTGTGCAAAATTGCCGGTTCATGTTTGGCACCAAAACAGTGTCTCATACAGTGAAACTCTCCCAATTGATCACATCTGTACTCAAACCAATGCAGTCAATTTATTATTATTTTTTGAGAAGAAAGTATTCTTTTTGATACTGGAGAGGTGGGGCATAAATTTCTTGAAATTTTAAAGATCTTTTTACATAAATGTGGTCTTATGGGATAATTTTTACTGGATTATCCCAGTCTCTGTAAATGTAATCCTAAAATACTACAAAGCAAGAGGAAGCACAAAGCCATCAATGAGAGAAAGAAACGGCAAGCCTTTGTATTTTCCATACTAGGTATTTCTTTAATGTATAAGAGGCATATGGCTATATGGGCAATTTGAACTTCTTGCGTGTAGTGTCTTTGAGAGCTGGTTAGTTTCAGATCTAATGATAATACATATGTTGACTTTCATTTTGGCTAAGAATGAGTTCAAAATTATGTTGAAAAGGGTACAACGGCAAGGGTGCAACATTATTCACTGGCTGTACATGTCATAAAGAGATTTAAAGTAACAGCTACCTTAGTCTACTTTTTTTAGCATAAAAAGTATGAAGGGAGCATAGTTTCTGACCACAAATTTCCTCCATTTCTAATGATTCCTTTTAATTCTGTGTTGTGTGGATTTTTATAATGTCCATGTGGACACATGCCTTTGAAATGTTATGTTGCATCCTTGAAAATGACTTTTTCTAAGCTCAAAACAGTAACAATTCTTGAATGAGGATTTATTAGATTTTATTATTTATGTTTGGCATTGGATCTGAAACCTTCTAGGTGTCTAGTGACTTTATGCTTGATTAACTAAATTTTCCCTGGAAAGCTTGGTTATTCAAACATGAATTACTTGAAGTTGTATCCCCCTCCTCTTTTTTGTTTTTACTGAAGCACAAAAACTAAAGTTTTGTTGTCTTTGTCAAAAAATCCTTTGTATTGTGTCATGAGCATGGATTCTTTTTTTTCATTCTATAGGGCAGTGCTTGGGCTGTCCTAGATATATCTAGCAATTGTGATGTGTGTCAATATTTATGGTAGACACATGTTATAGGAACTCTGGTTATGTATTCAATGATATCCATAGAATTTGCTAATTTGTCTAGTGAAAACATACAGGCATAATTATAAAGCAATGATTTAAGTAAATATACCTACATAGTTTTCAACCTTTAAAAAAAAAAAGGATGCCAATTTGTCTGCTGGTGTAGTTTTTATACAGCTTTTCAGTGGTGAAAGTCTTGTTGAAATAGATAGTTAAATAAAATGTCCTTATCAAAATCAAAACCTCTGCTTGATAATGTATATGTATGTCTGGAGATTTTACCACAATGTTTTTATTGATTTTGTTCAGTAACTCTTTCATTAATTTATTCATTCGTTCAAGAATATTGACTTTCTGATCATAAAGTACTTAATACAAATTTATTTGTAACCTTGTCTGAAATGCTATTTCATTTTTGGATATTTCCTTTGTTCGTTGTGGTTCTTGTGGCATGCCATGAAGCCTAGATGATACGGTGAACTAGAAAAGTATTTGATAGGGCTTAGTAAAAGAGAAACATTTCTATGGTTGCCATGTAATTAGAATTATAATTGTTTTACAAGGAAACTGGTAAAAGAAAATCCCTCTTTTTTTCAGGTCTTTTTTCCTTATTAGTATGATTAAGCTCACTCTTTGACATTCTCCGACCATGTGTCTCAACATGTGAAAATGCCTTGCACAATAATAGGTTTTGTAAAAATGTCCAATCAGCTGCTATAATGTGAGCTAACTAGGACATGCAAGTAAGACACTGGTTTCCAAGCAACTCTTTCATTCAGAAAGGCTTCATGCTGGATTAGGGTTTTGTATAGTAATAAATAGAAACAAGGCCTATTTTTGGAGAGATTTATTAAGTAAAAAAATAATGAATGGTAGCTTAATTTTCATTTGTTCATATGATGATAAAAATCTGCAAAATGTATGGATTTCAGAATTCATCCTTAGGCCAGACTTATTTTATTTTGAGGTTCTCGAATAAAGCTAATGAAAACCCAAGGGGGGAAGAGGGGGAAAGGGAAATGATGATAAATTGTATTTTTTTAGTATCTAATCCTGCTTAAAGAATAAAAACACAAATTGAAGGTGTGTTCAATATGTCATTTCATTCAAATACTTATATACATCGTCAAAAAGACTGATTTTGATGAAAATGGCTAAAGCTAGTTTTGGTGGTGTTCGGGAACTAAAATATGGAGTAAGTCTGATGAATACAAATTCAATTACATATTACTGAAGTTGTGCTTGTCATGAATTAATCAAGGATAGTTTTTCCTTACCCCAAAGTCTAATGATGTCCCTGTTTTAAGTTCTTCAAACGTCTTGTCTATGAGCTATTGTGTGATGAGATTCAATGACACGAGAATGTATTGATTTTGTTTTGTTTATTGTGATAATTATAATAACAAATTCATACATTTAGCCATTTGGTATTTGTAACCCTTGTCCTGTGTGACATTAATTCAAACTACCTGTAGCGTAAATCGTCTTGCGATTTGTGTAAACTGTTTCTATTGTCAAGTTAAAGACAGAGATTTTTTTTTGACAGGACACTTACTACATATGTAAAGGTAACAGTAAGTAGATGTTTTAAATATTAAGATAAGTTAATAACATCTTTTTCAAAATAAAAATAATTAAACCAAGTACATTTATCTCTAGTATGCAAGTAATTGTCAGTAGCAATAGTAAACTTTACTGGGTGTTTAATTACACAGTTGTGTCAAGTGGGTTGTATATTGTACTGAAAGAATTACTAGTTTTCTTTTATGAGGTCTGAAAAATATACTACTTTATTCAGTGTCTTTTTTTTAAGAACTCTTTACCTTTGATAAGTTTTATTAAGGATACATAACAATGCATCTATCTCTGCATAAGGATATTCTTAACAAAAAATTATCATACAGCCACTATAAGTTACATATACAGGTATGCCCAATTTCAGGGCTTGGACTCTACATGAAAAACTATTTGGAACAGAAGAAATAGATTTATACCTTTTAACCAATCTTTCCAAAGTTTGGTAGTGTAAAGAGGAAAAATTTTAATCTTTGATAAATCATCTGATGCATGTCTTCTTTTGTAATCAAGATCAATTATCCCCACTTTTATTTCTTGACATGACATATGTTTTACCTTTTGTGTGTCTTCAGGGTCAAGGTCGCATAGAGAAGACAGAAATCATAGAAATGGCCATCAAACACATTAAACTACTACAAGCTTTTCGTGATGAGAAAAAGGGAACTGGTAAGTCTGCTTATATTCAATTTTGAAATATTAAATCTGATTCGTGTGGCATATAATCAGTGGTGTGATAAATGAGTTGAACACAAGTTGAAACAACAGATTTTTGAATTGTAGAATTAGATGGTCACCAATGTTTCTGACTTTTAAGCACTCGTGATAAAGATGTTAACCATAGTGATACAGTGATGACTATATATCCAATTAATCTTTTCAACCACAAGAAAATCTGCCAACTGATTTGTTGAATAAATGTACCTGTAACTATGTATATTATAGAGAGAAAGGTTACTATATTTTATTTCCTCTTCTTTACCTTAGATGGGGGTGAAAGACATTGTTGTCAAGAAAAGTTTTATATGGGTTTTAAAGAATGTATTGGGGAAGTGATGCGATTTTTAGTAGAAGAGAAAGGCCACAATGCGGCAGATCAAATTTGTATGGATATGATGAAACATCTGCAGGAACAAAGTGAAAAATACATACCAAGTAAGTATATTTGTTGTATTTATTACTGTTATTGCTAAAAAGTTGTGAGATAGGGGATAGATATATTTGCTATTTGTTTAAACATCTGTTTTGGAGACATCTGCTTAGATAGCTTCTACACAAATGAAATGGGAATAAACTAATGAATTCTCCTAATGTATGCTTGTTAAATTATGAACCACCATTTACTAGGATCATAAAGGATTTTAACAATAGATTAAAGATAAGAGTACTGTTGTCTTGGAAAAAAAATTACATTCTTTTAATCTTTTGACCTTAATTTAATGGATTATATTTTGGTTTTTCTTTTAGTAACAAGGCAAGAACAAATGGACCAGTTGATAGAATCTGAAGCTATGACCAGAACTAATATAAAAAGTACATTGGAAGACCAAGAAAAAGTGTTAAACTATTCTCAAATGGATCAGGACAATGAAAGAATGTTGAGGTTGTGCAATTATGGGTCCAGTAGGCCCTTGACAGACCAATCACACACAGGACTGAGTAAAGAACAAAGTTTAAAAAATTTACTCTCTGAAAAATTTAGCTCTGCCTTACCAACAGAGAGTGAATTTAGTAAAGTTAGTGGATTTTTAAATGCCTGTATGGATCAAGATCGAGGGGAAGCTATCAGTGGTCATGAAGGAAGTGGAAGCTCCTGTCCAAGTGACATTAATTCCAATAGAATAGACAGACTCTCCAATGAAAGTTCTAAGGCTGCATATAAGTTTAAAAACACAATAAAAAATCGGTTTCATGCTGGCACGACGCCAGTTACACTGCCAAATCAAACAAGCGATACAGTATCAGATTCCTCAAGGGATGAAGAAGCATCGCCTGGTGTAGAAATGAAACAAGCCAAGCACAATGTTTCAAGTCCAAATTCTTCAGATACAACTTCTACACGGTACCCAGGATCTGAATACAGTTCCAGTGTGCATGGTTCTAATGGTAATGGAAGCAGACAAAGCTCTACCCATGGAAACAGTCCATCAACAGTCCAAGCCTCAGTAGATACAGATACATCTCTAACAGCTTCTGTACCTGCTTTTGCTCTTCATCCTGCAGGGTCGTACTATATCCCTATTGTCATACGAGCTTCACAGCTGATCCCCTTTCTGAGTTCTGAACATTCCACTCCCACAAATGTTGGGATCTGCCATCCTGTTAGTATTCCTGTTAGCTTTGGTAGTCCATTTGTATCCATGCAGAACATTCACATCAATAGCTCACGTGGAATGTCAGAACCATTTCAACCCAAAACTGAGCCAATGTCAAGTAGTTGTGGATTGCCACATCACTCCCGGTTGCTTAAAAGAAAATGGACTAAAGAAGAGAGAAATTAAAGGGAGATTTTAGCTATCAAATCACATTGCAATGATCTCATAATTCATTCTTTTCTCATGTTTGTGTTATTGCAACCTATTTTGTGACACTTGAAGTAGAGTTGTATGGTGATATTAAACAGACATTCATTTTTACATACTATTCTGTGTGAACAAAAGTTCAATGGCCAAATCTGTAATTGCTTTGATTTATTTGCACTTTATTGTGAATGAAAAAATAGTAACACACAAAGGAAAGTTGTGTGAGAAAATAAATTGTTTATCTTGTAATAAGAACCAATTATTTGGTTGTATTTCCCTTTATATGTTGCAGCATAAAATTAGTATGTTTATCTAATTGTACAGTCATTTCCTTTATATGTTGCAGCAGGCCCTCATTGAAATAGTGGTTCAATTCATTATACTGAGTATAAGAATAAGTTTGTTGTTGACATAAAAATAGTTTATCTAATTGTACAGTTATTATATCGGTCCTGACCGTATCAATTTATTATAATTCAGAGACAACACAAGTGTTAACAAAAGAGCTATACATTTGTTGGCAAAAATGTTAATAGTTCCATAATCCGTGTTGATAAATATTATTTTACTGTGGAACAAAAGTTGGGAAAAGAGATTATTTAAATGTATCTCCAATAGTAGAGGCAATAACATCCCAAAGCCTGATGCACTAAAAATATATTTAGACCCCCCCCCCCCCTTTCAGAACAGAGTAACATTGCTGGTTTCTCAAAGAAACAAATTAAAAGTAGCTCGTAGACTCTATATGCAATTTATTCAATATTTAGTGGGTGGCATTTGTTATCATTTTCTCATAGAAGGATTTGTAAAACAATGCATCTTTGCCATTAAATTGTCCATCTTGGACAGTCGTATCTAATGGAATCTCTTGGACCATGCTTACTTCTGTATCAAGGGCCTTTGGTTGTGTTCAATGTTGCGATACCCCCCAAAAAAGAGGGATGATGGGTATGGGTATTGGACAGATATCTGTCTGTTACAGAGTTTATAAATTGCATATAGAGATATTTTATGTATAATATCTTTTGTGATAAATTCAAATATAAGGAAAGTGCCATTACACAATATTACAAAGGACTGTTTATATTTTTTCCTTGTCATATAGAAACTTGAATTCAGTATTGAATACAATAAAAAGCATTTACCTAGATTCCTCTCCCCATATTTTGTTATTTAGGATGGAAGGGGGTGTTGATACATTTGATAATGTTTGTTTGATTGTTTGTTGAACCACATAGCAACCCAAAGGTTGAAAAGCACACAGTTTATTATCTTCATACTTAAATAAAACTTTTGCCTGTCAGGATTCATACAACTGTATCTTTCTCCCTAAATGCTTGGCGGTGGTTTGAATGGTGACCTCTGATTCATGTCATTCGACTTGTGTGTTAGTACACTGAGCTACCTTCTCGCTATAAATGTAAGATGTGGAAAGGCAATAGCAACAATTCTGTTATCACCATTTCCATATACAAAGATTTTAATTAAAATTGTACAGCTAAGTTGTAAAAAAATATGTTACATGAAACTGAATTTCTCATTTTCCATGTTATCCTACAGACTATGCTTCTTGTTTCATACTACATTAGTGTGATATGTTACAGAAACAGGAAAATTATGGAGCGCTTTTAATCTATGAATATAGAAGGATCTTTTAAAGAAAATTGTTGATGTACAAAGTTATGTAAAAAATCAAATCGGTTAAATGTGTTGTGTTATCAATATAGAATCACTGTGAAATAAAATGTTAAAACATTTGAAATTGAGAATTTCTTTCTTTCTTTAATTTAAAACATTTGTAAATGTATACTGCCTTTTAAAGTTTAAACATGCACTTGGCTTTTCATATACTAAATAGTAAATACCATTTTTACTCCCATTGCTTGTCAATACCATCCTATGAATCAATGGAATGAACCAAGTAAACTTGCACATGATTATTCCTTGATATACTCGAGGTGATAATATAATAAATCATTGTAACAAGGCACAGTAGGTAGGTTAGAAGTGCAACAAGGTGAATCATAATTATGTTGATGGTCTGACATATTTTTCGTTATGATGGGTCTAAAACTAAAAGCTAATCGGTCTACATGTGGGTCATTATACTGTATTGCTTATACTGATAGCGGTCACACTTGAACTGATCTGGGATGGATCTTCACTGTGTGTTCAGACTTATTTGAATTTGACTCTTTCCAATGGGCCCTTTAAGGCATTGGGATGATAGGTCTCAGATGGATCTGAATGTGCCGACATCCCATTGTGTCCTACTTGGCAACTAAGGGTTCCAATCCTTTGCCCCTTTGCTTTCTAACATGTTCTTATCAATACTTTCTTATCCATGCATCCTTAAACACACACACACAAAATATCTCATGCGCTTACCAATTAAGGGGCTCAAAACCAACAGCCTTTTGTTCATGCCTTTAAAAGAGATATGAATGCTACTCTGAATATGTTTTTCAACTATGAAGTATGACTTAAAACCTATATGTTTCAGGTCATCAAGGACTCTCTTCTGGGTTTATTTCAAAAGTATGCGGTTTTAAACTTAAAACTTTTTAATGTAAACTTTCTTAGGTAACGGGCACTTTAAATTTCCCACAATAAAATAAATCAGGGTAGATATATGATTCTTTTCATTGATAAATTGTGCACATGGTTTGTTAATTATATCTTATCAGATAACACTCTAATTGCACGTCTTCTATGCATGATTCTTCTGCAACGATTGATTGATTTCCAGGAAAGTGATATCTTCCCAACAAAACAACTACATGTACGTTGAAAATATCACTAGGAAATTACTTTACTACAGTTAAAGGAGGATTTTATAGAATTTGCCGAATAGTCTTTATTCAAGGGTATAAAAGAATCCAGACTTTTCTCAGGAAAAATTATTTACATTTGTTTATAGCCATCATATAAAATTTTGAATTTTCTCCTATATTTCAAGCCCAAATGTGTAAAATGACCGTCGCCTGATAAATGAGTTTGAAAATATCCTTTCCTGTGACCAAGACCTGAAAATAAGATTAGCTAAATGAAAAGCTTTAAAATGGAGACAATGTTGATAACCTCCACCCTCTGCTTTGATTGCTAAGATTGAAGTCCACTAGACAGATAGACTTAGAACACCAACAACTGATATGATGAGACATTGAAAGAATCTCTTCTGGGGCCATTACATAGGGTAATGTTGGCTATTAAAAATGGCTGTTACTAGATGGATATTGTTGGGTTTTGTTCTAGTGAATTTTGAAGTATGTGTTACAAAAGCTGGTCCAGACCATGCAGATGAACTCCTACACCGTTACAAAAGACAGCTAGGAGGTGGTGGTGACGCATGTTTACATATATTTTCAGTCCCAAAAAGATCTGTCACTTGTGAACCATCACAAGAAGTCAGAAACAGCCTTGAAGAAATCCGGGACCTCATCGGTCAACAAAAGGAAGCAATTGATACAGTCAATGTAAGAGTTGATACCATGGACCCAGACAAACCTAGAGAACTACCACAGGAAGTCAAAGACAGACTGGAAACCATTGACAATGCAAGGGAATCTATAGCTGCTCAGAGGGAAATTATGAATAGATTGGAATCTGAAATCAACCGTGCCTTTGAAAGACTGGAACGAATAGAAAATTCTGAGAAAGAAGAACTGGCTCAACTTATTGAACGCCAAACACATTTGATACAGCTATCTCTGCATCAAAGTAATGTTACCATACACGAAGAATACCTTGATAAACTAGCTTCAAACACCAAGGATCTGACAGACAAACTCCAGCAAATGGAAACTGATCTCAAAGATGTTGTGGCACAGTCTGAGGATAGTCTAAAGGCTGAAGTCACAAGATCAGAAGATGATAGCAGACTAATTGTAACAAACTTTAGAGAGATGTTATCCTCAGATATTGAAGCTGTTCACAGACAATTAAACATTGAAATTCTTGAAAGTAAAATTAACCAAAACCATACAAAAGCAAATGAGAATAAAATTTCAAGTTTACATGAAGCTGTAGCTTTTTTGGAAAACGACAACACTTTGCATGGAGAAACTGAAAGAGTCCTTAGAGGAGACATCCTTATTCTTCAAGACCAACTTACAATGGCAAACAATCAAAGTGAAGTACTTACCAAGGAATTGTCTACATTGAAACAGAATCAAGACCAGATAAAGACAAAACATGAAGTCTATGAAAAGAATGTTGCATTTTGTCATGACAAAACTACTTTTCTTGAGGAAGAGCTCAAATCTATAATGGATGCCTTTCGAGAGCAGCAGACTATAAAAATTAGACAACTAAAAGGTAAGATATAAGTGTCCAAAAAATACAGAAAATATTCGGTAATTATCTATTGCCAAACATAGGAGTCATATGGCTGAAGCCCATTGGCCCATCAGGCAGGTGCTTGTCCATCGTTCATGTGGTTGACATAGTTTTCACCCCCAATGGACAGGATGCCAGTCAAGTGCAGACTACTTTCCTAGAATTCTCTGGTACTGATTTAATATTTCCTTTGGAAAGAAGGGATATTGGGACACGGTATCTTACCGAAGGCCAGAAACATTGGGCAAGGCAGGGGATGCAACCCAACCTTCTGATGTAATGACGAATGTTTAGTCACTATGAGAAAAAATTGTATGCGTGTATAAAGCATGTTAAAGAATTCTTATCATTTATCAAATAAAATTTACCTTTAATAATGATCTATCTGTTTCACAAAAGACTAATCTGCATCATAGGATGATTTTATGGTCCCATTTAAACTATGAAAATGTTGCAGTCAAATTGGACTTTTGTCCATGTAAAATAAGTTTATGTGAACAAAGATAACAAATGTACAGCTAATGTACAAATAATTTATTTATGATATTTTACAACAATATTTAATAGAGATATTTTTCAATCTTTCTTTTTTAAATTTTTTTTATTATAGTAGTTTACATACATTTTTCTCAGTGCAATTAAGACAATTGAGATCTTTCATTGTTGTACAGATTAATAATTTACAGGGCTATTTGAATTATTCACAAGGATCAATTCAACTGTCTTAATTTGACATATTTATCTCAATACAAACTTCAAGTACACTACTCTGTTGATAAGGATTTATTTTAGTACCAGTGATTTACTAATCTATTTACTTCAAAAAATGCAGACATTGTTTTAAGAGACATTGTATGATTTTTGATGGAATGAAAATATGTAAAAAGAATGTACATGTCTATCAAATCATGTTCCTCATCATTCAAATTCATCAAGGCTTTCTGGCAATGATGACATTTCTCTTGAGGCATTTTAAGGAAGTGTGGGTCTTATTCCTTTTTTGACATGCACAAGCATATGCCACAAATGGTCATTATTGATAAAAAAAATAATGCTATGAACATATATATATTTTGGCTTTAGGACAACCTTAGCCACAGTTTGATATTGCTAAAATTTCTCTGCACTTGACTTAACACCAAGAAAAACAACCAAAGAGTGAAGAAACAAATATTATTTTTCAAGCGCCATGGACAATTATATTTTTTAGAAAATAAAAAAAAAACTATATCAAGAAGGCAGCAGGATTCCAGTAACTTACAGTAATTTTTAATGGTAACATTTTACAGGGTAAACATCTCTCTTTTCTATTTCAGTTCCAGATTGTCAGGCGGCTTTACAATTTTACCATGCAATTCCTGGCATATATTCCATCAATCCTTTTCCAAGGGGAGAACCATTTGATGTTTACTGTGATATGAGAGAAGGAGATGACGAGGGCAGTGAAACTGGGTGGACTGTGATCCAGAGAAGAATTAATGGCAGCATTGATTTCTATCGTGGTTGGGAGGAATATAAGATGGGGTTTGGAGATGCTAATGGTGAATATTGGCTTGGGTTGGAAAAGCTTCATTTAATGACCAACAAGATCAAATATATGTTGCGCGTGGATATGCTTGACTTTGAGAATGAGCACTGGTTTGCAGAATATGATTCAATGCTTATTGATAGTGAAGAAGAAAAATACACTCTACATGTAGGGGAATATAACGGAAATGCAGGAGATTCCCTGAGCTACCATAGCGGTGTGGGTTTTAGTACAATGGATCGTAACAATGATATAAATGAGGGAATTTGTGCTCAGTGGTGTCACGGAGCTTGGTGGTATAGAGACTGCTACCATGCCAACCTGAATGGGCTTTATTATGATACCGGTAACTATGTTTCTAAATCTGGGTGGGGAGATGGAATAGTATGGAGGCATATCAAAGATACAAACTATTATTCCATGAAATCCGTCAGTATGAAAATCAAACCAGTGGCATGATTTGAATTAACAATCAAATCATTGTATGCCCTGGACATGACAATAGCCTGATACCTTGACAAAGTTATGTCATTCCAAATTAGTCCCATATTTCCCGACCACATTTCAGACGTTTCCACACTGGTTGGTCCCATTGTCCATAGACAAAATATTTTGTACTATATCCCTATTATTACCAAATTACAATGTACATTTATATCAGTTATGATTTATAATTATCAAATATTTTAAAATCATAATGGATACTTAATCATATACAAAGGTCCAGCCTATTTTATCTGGAATAAAATTATCTGTGAAAAGAGAAAAGACTTATTTTCTTCTTTGTTAAATCATAATCAAAACATTGATGGGCTGAAAGATGAAATAGTCATCTATTGGACATTATGCATTATTTTTTTGAAATATTGCATATCAGGATTTATTTATTTACTAATAATTATTCTAAATTTGCCATAAGGAAAATGGAAAGGAACTCTTATAAAAGGTTTGACACATGTAATGGAAATATCACATGCTGTGCCATGTTTTTACTTTAATCACAGCATATCTTGAACGATCTATTCCAGCCTACTGCATCCAAACATTATTCAATTTTTTAACACTTATATTTTTATTCCAATTTATTTTGTCTATTAGGCAGGAGTTTATTCTATTTTATTTTTACGAACTAGTTTGATTTTAGTTGAGGGAGGAAAATTTTAAAAAATAAATTAAAAAAATATCTATGATAATAAAAACAACTTGATGATCCTGAGCTTGAGTTGGGATATATTCAGTTCCGATCAAGAAAAAAAATAGAAATGTTGTCAAAATTCCTTTTGACTTTGGTGTCACTTTCCACGAATCTTTAAATTCTTTTCTAAGTTTTCTTTGGAAGTTGGGTTGGAAAATGAAATATGAATATATAATTATTTCAAATCCAAATTATTTTTTTATTCTATTTTGGCATTTGATAGGGGTGGCGATGTTTGTAAAAACGAAAAATGAAAAAACTCCTGTCTTAAGTGTGTGGTTTTTGAAATTAAAGATGAATCAGTCTTTTCTAAATATCTATATTAATACAAATTATGAAAACCATTATTTCAATAAAGGGAATGAAACCATTTTTTTTTTTTTGTAAAAGCTGAAACTATAGATTTATTTTTCAAACACTGTTTGTAAAGCTAAAACTAAAACACTATCCCCCAAGAAGTCAAAGGTTCTTTGACATAATATTAATACCACTAATTATTCTAAATTTGCCACAAGGAAATGGAAAGGAACTCTTAAAAAAGGGTTGACACATGTAATGGAAATATCACATGCTGTGCCATGTTTTTACTTTAATCACAGCATGCATATCTTAAACGATCCATACCAGCAAAAACGCCTACTGCATCCGGCCATATAGGCTGCGGTTAGCCACGCTATTGGAATTGATTAAATCCTTCTTTTTATTGATTATTATTGATTTATTTTAAACTGAATTTTCTTCCAGACACACTTTTGGAATCTTATAATCTAATGTCAATTATAATCGATATATATCCTGGTATATGACACACTTTTAACCCAATGGGATACTGGCACCTCTGCCAATCATTTACAGGTTGTGCACACTCAAGACAACAAATAGACTTTTTTCTGAAGTTAAAGTGTTTCATTCAAGGCACCTGTAACTATTTTATAATGCTGTACATATCGTGATGAGTCTGAAAATTAATCTCATTCTTCAGTTCAGAGAGATTCATTATATAATTTTTTGAAGGAAATGGAAATCATATGAAAAAAAGGGAAACATGATAGGAAAAAAATGTTTAAAAGTCAGCCTACATCATCGATGATTTATAAATACATTGTTTTGCACTCATACTTTTCCTTTTCAAAAAAATATACAATTTGCCTTGTCCTTATTCACAATAGAAATTCTACAAAAAGGAAGAAAAGAATAATTGAACTATATCTACTCTATTGCAATGTAGTCAGTGCAGCTCTCATAATTGATTTAATTCTGCCATCAAATTAAAGCTGACCATCATTCAAAATAATATATTTTCTGCACCACTTATTTAATTTTTGAGAAATTACCCAACCTTTTTTCAAATATGCCAAATTTGATCAATTTTTGTTTCTGAGGGCCCGCAGCTTTAAAAATATTGAACAGAAAAATAAGGCTAAATGGCATTGGATCATAAGTATAATCAAGTGTCTCACTTTCCATCATTTAAAGTTACTGAGAGGTATAATATACTTTTTGTGCAAACGTTGATGTGTGATTGCCTCAATAGTATGTATTATTATTATTATTATTGCAGGATTCGCGTTGGCCCTTCCGGGCACTTCGCTTCTGCCGCTCGTAACAGTCT